>AUXJ01000584.1:0-21632 GCA_000482205.1 Herpetomonas muscarum
GGTTCCCCTGCGGACATTTTTCGACGTGACAGAGAGAACCAACCACACACACACACCGGTGTCTTTGATGGATATGGCACAACAGTTTATGCCAGCACAGCTTGGTGCGACCTTCCAAGCTTCACGGATGCACGTCGTAATACGGGCCATCCAGCGGCGCATCTCTGCGCTATCCGCGATGCATTTGCGGTGCTTTTGTCTCGCTAAGTCGCGCATGACAGTTTCTCTTTTCTGGTGTGGGTCGCTATACAGCGGCTTCTTGACGAAAGAAGAGCGACAGAAAACATTGGTGAAAGGTCACAGCGTTCTACCGTCACACAGACACATCATGGGCGTGTGCTGGCATGCGTGACGGTACTTCCGTGCCATGGTTAAAGGACAGGGAGGATGACGACTGCCCTTAACGCAACAGCAGAAATTGAGTGAAGACGAATAGAACTTCTTTGAATTCCAAAGTTGTTAAAGTAATAGCAGAAGACGCAGGGGATGCGCGATTTAAAAAAAAATAGAGAGGTGGTAGAAAGATAGCAGATAGATTGTGAAACTTAAAGGAATAGAAGAGTGATACTAAGAGCCTTGTGGAGGGGAGTGGAGGGAAGGAGGGGGGGGGAGAGGCCGAGAAACACACCAACGCTATGCAGAGCACGTACAAGCGCTCAGGCATATGGGTAGCTCCGCGTGATTTCTCACGCGCCACCGATACGGACGCCAAGTGGACTGGCCCCCTTCCTCCATCATTAACGCAAGGCGCTGTAGTGCGACGTGGAGACGATGACGCACCGCAGCGCCCCAAGACGGCGGCCAAAGTCACGCGGGACAACCTGGCGAGGAATGCCTGTAAGTGGGACAGGTGTAGGGGCAACGGCGCCAGCGGTACCGTCCAGCAAACACTCCCGACGGCGTTGTGTGTGGAGACGGTGCCACATTGCCTGAATCCCCTGTCGAGCTGCAAGGCTGCTCGCCTGCCCATCCCTCGCCGGTGGCAGAATATGCCAGAAAGATGCCCCACTTTGTAGTTGCAGGTACGCTGAAAAAAGGGAGGCGGGCGTCTCCGCTAGCACCAGCTTCAGGGGGAGCTCCAGCGTCGTGACGGAGCACTCGTGACTTTGCTCTGTGGTTGGTAGTGGGGAATCCTCCTCACGCAGTGGCGCGCGTGCCTGGGCTGCGCCTATCCCCCAGGACACGTGGGTCAGCGGCTCGTCCTCGTCCAAAGGACACGGCAGCGCGAGTCTGTCAGCATCACTACCACTCCTGAGTCCCTCCTCCACCTCCAGCGCATCGAGGAGCTGGCGCCGCTGCGCAGAGAGGACGCATCGTTGCTGAGAAGCAGACACAAAGCACACCGTAGGGTAGGCAATGCGGTGCTTCCGCACGACAGTTGGTAGGACGAGCGTCGGCGCGTCCCTGTCGGCAAACTGCACAACCGGCCAGACCTGAGTCTCGTTGCCCTGCTGCAGGCTATGGGGCAGAGCGGCTTTCCAGCGGTAGCGACCAGCATCGCGGAAGCTGGCCGAGTGGAACCAGGAAATAAAAGGTTCATATCTCGCCCGTAGAGCGTCATGTTCCTTCCCTGCCGCCTCTGTGGCGGTGCTGGAGACCCACTCAGGGGCCGGTGCGAATCCAACCACAACTCCACGGCGGCCATTCGGCAGTGCAACCCGCGCGCCTCTCCACAACGCGAGACCGCGCTCCTCCGGGATCGGATGGACAGCCGCAGCCCACAGCTGATGGCTTGTCCGCCCACTGGAGATGTTCATATATCCCTCCGTGCAGTCCGTATCATTCGATCTCACGGGAGGCTCCGCACCAGGGAAAGAATCCGTGGAAGCATTCGGTTCTCCCACCGGCACTGCATCCTTCGCCCACGGACGAGAGCGACGCGACTGCTCCTGCAACAGGAGCTGCTGCTTATCATAGTTGCTGTCAGCAGCGCCGCGCACCACACGGTCGTGGATAGTCGTCGCGCCATCAGTATCATCACCCACCGTGCCGCCCACCACGCAACTGGTACTGTCAATCGACGGGTCATCGGGGGCTCCAAGTGTGCTGTCCCAGTCGTGGTGGCTCTCCTGGTGCACGAGACGCCAGCCACGCTCGGCAACAGCCTGCAAGACGCGCTTCGCGAGAAAGGCCACAGTAGTCGGCAGTGGGTCCTCGCATGCAGTGACTCCGTCAAGAGAATCCGATTGCTCCTTCACGAGCTTCTCCTCCAGTGCGACCAGAGGGGCGATGGCTTGTCGTGAGAATACCTCGTACGTGAAGCAGAAGCCAACCCGCGGCGGCGTGTTGGACGCTCCAGCACATTCGTCCACCGACCACCAAAATACGCGACGGCCGTTAGTTTTGCTGTTGAGAAAGTGTCCAAGGGCGTGAAGCAAGCCACGTCGCTCCTCCTCCCCGCGACGCACGGCAAAGGCGGCAGTACATGACCGGAGAGAGTTCTCGAGTGCAACAGCTTCGTCAGGAACATGGGCATTGCCCAACGGTGCATGCATGCTTTGTGCGCCATCAGGCCATCCTTCCAACAGCAGAGACAGTGCCGCATCGTTTGTGGTCAGCTCGACAACGTAGATGTCGGACAGGCAACAACGGTTCTGCAGGAGATCCCCCACCTTGGTGACAACAGGATAGTAACGGTGGACGGCGCCAACTTCTGGGAAGGTTGTGGAAGCGCGTGCTGGAGCACTTGCTGCCATTGGCGGGGCCAAGTGCGGAAGAGACTCGACAACGGCAGCGTCAATGTGGTTCTGATGACGTGCTGTGTACACACCGTTGCTAAGGGAGGTCCTGTCCGCATAAACCGACGGGGTGAGAAATAGAGCGTCGTCTTTTATTTTGCCACCCGCACAGTTTGGATTCGAAATAAAAGAAAGGTAACTCAGCGCGTTGCCGACTGAGGGTGCCGTGGATGGCCGAATGAAGGCATCTACGTCGTCACAGCTAGATAAGCCAAGGAGCCGGCGTTTCTTTCGCCGGTGCAAGAAAGGTGTCAGAGACTTGAGGTGGAGAAGCGGTATTGTCAGCGCCGCCTTATCCCCGCCACAGGCACCCTTTGCCTTTGCTTTTCTGGATGGGGTGAAATAAGTAGGCAGCATTTCCAGCAAAGTTCCCCCTAGAGGAGCATCGTGTTCCTCAGGCGGGGCAAACCGCTGTGCGGGGGCATGGTGGCCAGAGGCGATCCCAACACCTCCTAGCAGCGCCTCCTCGCTCGTGTCAGTATTAACAAGAAGCAAAACCTGGACATCGTCATCGTCTGAACGGCTCTGCGATTGCGTCCGTGGTGGTGCCCATGAGGCCAGAAACTGGTCAAGGTTCTCCAAGTGCACGACGAGACGGGGAACAATCCAACACGTTCTCCTGCACGTAACGTTACTGCCGACATCCTTCCCGCGGTGGAGGTGGTGTCGTCCTCCTCTACTTTGTTCCAGCTTAATGGCGCAGTACAGGCGGTGGTGACGGCAGTAGGACATGCCTTTCCCGGCGAGCTCATGTGTCACGACTCGAACTTCCGCGTCGCTACCCCGCTGCAAATGTAAATCCGGTGAAGCACCACGATTCTCACCGGATGATGCTGCCTCCATGGCTATAGTGGGGAGCTGTTGATAGAGGAGCGGCAGGCCGGTGCTGCTGTCACCCGCTACACACAGCAGGCGCGCGCTCCTGTGACGACGCAGAAAGTCTGCGAAGACATCAAGCTCCTCAAACGCAAATGAGCGGGAGGGCACAGAAAGTCGCCCAGGACTCCCTCTGGCCTGCCCTACTGCAGCACTCTGGACAAACGAGAGGGGCAACCGCGAGGCGGGGAGTTTTGTCATGACAGAAGGTCAACAAAGGGAGGAGAGGATACACAGAGAAGCTGGGGGAGGGGGGGGGGGAGAGTGAGGAAAAACAACGACCCCTGCGTAGGTGTGACGAGATCCTCACTAAAACAAATGGGTGCGTCCGATGAGATTCTTTGAGAAGAGGGAGGGTCTTTTGCGAGGGAGCGGTGAGCTCCTTCTGTGTGATTGGAACAACGTTGACCCAGTGTGTCGAGTGTCTTTTGAGTCGACCGTAACGAAGAAACCAAAAGAGAAATGTGGAGGATAGAACAAAGTAGAAGATGGAGCAGCAGCACTCGAGTAGCATACCATAGCAGACGCCTAATTGCGCACATACACATACGCATTTCCTCAATGGCACTCAGCTCGATAAGACGCAAACAGCGCGCCCCCAGCGGAATGCGGCAGATATACATTGTCTTTGAGAACAAGTAGCGCGGCTCATAGGATACCCACGCTGACGCCCGTTCGGCGATGGTAAATTTAATCTTATTTTTTTCCGTAAGTAATTGGTGGTCTTGAAGAAACTGTGTTTTGGCATATTTGCGTTTGTTGGGATCGCCCCCGGCAAAAGTTTTGCTGTTATTGTTGTTGTTGAATGCTACCGAAGGGCGGTCACAGATGAGTATGTGTGTGACATGAACCCTCTCAATCACCGATACATACGAACGGGAGAGGGTGGAAGAAGAAAAAAAATAAAGATATACAACGACAAAGTAGGGTTCATCATAACAAAGGAGAGAATCGTGCGTAGTCGGCTCACATGGAGTGAACCAAGAGAACGGTGGAATAAACAAAGATACGCAAGTAACGGAGAAAAAAATGAAGAAAACCATGAACAGTGCACTAAATCGTTGTGCGTTTGAATATCAATATTTGTTTGTGTGCGTGTCTGTGTGTAGCAGCAAACTAAAGGATAAAAGGAAAGTTCATCAACTCCTGCGCAGTGGGGCGATCCGCAGGGTTTGGCTGACAACACGCCTGGCAGAAGCTGTATACGCTTCGACCGAGGCTATGTGGGATGTGCGGCGTGATGTCGCCACGAGACAGCAGCTGCACGAACCGGACATCGTTGTGGTAGAGCACCTGCAGTGGGATGCGTGTCGTCTTGGATGGGGCTGTGCTTGACCACCGCCACGGCAGTCGGCCTAGCAGCATGTACAACAGCGAGATACCGAGAGAGTAGATGTCCGACTCGGACGTGCACCGTTCGCCGCGAGCCACCTCCGGCGCCATATACACTGCCGTTCCACGGAGGTGCAGCCCCGAGTCAAGTCCCGCCAAGTCCGTGGCCTCCGATATTGTCGACCCAAAGTCGGAGAGCTTGCACACACCGTCCATCCCCAGCAACACATTGTGTGGCTTCACATCGCAGTGCACAATGTTGCGGGCGTGGAGGTAAGCAAGGCCACTCAGAATATCCAGGATAAAACGACGCGCGACGGGAATGTCAAGCCGCCCAAAGTTCCGCATGTACGCGTACAATGAGCCGCCGGGGACATACTCCATAATGATGGAGAGATAGGCCTGTGTGACGCAGAAGCCCACGTAGCGTACAATGTTGGGGTGCTGCAGCTCCGAAATGGTCCTCATCTCGTCCCGGACGCTCACCTCCATCATGTCACGGCGACGCCTCGGGATGCACTTAATCGCCACCTGCACGCCGTCCTCCGACATGCCGAGGTACACCACGGAAAAGGCGCCATCCCCAATCGGCTTCACCGACCGGCTCCACTGCCGGCCATTGTCGTCGACAAAGGTGAGGGACGCAACGGCAACTGACGAGGTAGTGGGGTTCGCCCCACCCCGCGCAGTGGTCGCCCCAGACGCCATCGAGGAGGTGGCAGAGCCGACGTCGATCCACTCAAAGAGGGCGTCGCCTGCATCACCAGGGTGGAGACGACCGCTGCCGCGCCGGGAGCCAATCCCCAACCGGCTGTAGCGGCTGTGGCCCTCCCCGCGCGCGGATGACGCCGTGGGAGAGGCCCCAAGCCGCATCTGGTCGTGGTCGAGGTCGGACAACAGTATGCTGCTCTTGGACCTGGTGACTATGGACGACCCATTGCTGCCGCGGTCGCGGCTCCGCGCCGTAGTCGTCCGCGTCGGCAGATCCTCGTCTCTCGCTATGGTGTTGGTCAATGGAGCTGGGGAACCAGGGCTGACAAACCCGCCCGAGTCGAGGAGGTTATTATGGAGTGGGTCTGCGTCCCCGTTGCCACTGCTGCTGTCGATTGGCAGCAGGTACGTCTCTTGCATGCGCAGGTATGATATGAGGTACTTGTCAGCGAGGATGCGGCCCAGCAACCTCATCTGGGGCTGCATAAACACAGTCATAAGGCCCTCCGTGTCGCCCTTCTCAATGTGCTGAGAGCAAAGTTGCGCGAGCTTAACGGCGGTTGGGTCGCCAGAGCCGATCGACCGGTAGACGCGAAGGGCCCGGCTGTACTTACCGAGTGTCATGTAGTGAAACGCCTCACGGAAGCGCTTTGCCGTCTGCAATTGCGCCTTGTCGTCGCCATGCTTCGGAGGCTCCCGGATCTCGCATAGTACAAATGGGGTGCAGAGAGACTCCTCCACAACCACGTCGATAGGGATGCTGATGTAGTCTGTGAGGTGGGAGGCTGTGGAGAGCGTCGCGATGACGCCAAGGTGGCCGCGCAGGCGGCAGACGTGCAGGAGGTTCAGGACATGCACCACATCAAATACGACTCTGCCCTTCTTGCCATGCATAGCGCCGCATGTGCCGACGAGGAACTCGCTAGAAACCACAAAGAGGTTCACCGTCTTGCGGTCTTCCGGCGGGAGGAAGTTGTAAATACGCAGCGCGCACTGACAGGCCCGTGTAGCGTGCATGGCTGTCTGTGTGTGCGCACCAAAGGTTGCCACGGCGTAATCAGGACGCAGGAACTCGACGCAGCCGTTGAACTCCACCGCCGCGGTGTAGCAAGCGGACAGGAAACGATCCAGCGCCGAATCGTTTACACCTTGTGTGTAGTACCGGTTGACCATCAGCATGGTGCAGTAGCGCCGCTGGAACACGTTCACCTGCTCACCAAAGATGACTGTGTTGAGACGCATCTTCTGCCGCCACTTTCGGGAGATGTCGAGCACAGTAGTCCCGGACGATTGAGCCTCGCCGGATCGCCGGCCCGAACTTGACCTGCCCCCTGTCCGCGTGGACACGCGATCCTCAGAGGGCGCCATACCCGACCGCTCTGGCGTCGTGTTCTGCGAGCTGCCACTCGCCACGGTCCCAAGGTTCGAGCTCGACTCCATATCACCGGTGAATACAAGAAGCGGCCCAGGCAGAATGGTCTTCACCTCCATGAGCTGCTGGTGCAGACGCGCGTAGGCCAGCTGGACATAGGCTAGCTCCGTGAAGTAGGATAGCTCGCCGTTGGTTACTGCTGCCGCGTCACTTGACAAGAACTGGAGGGTCTTGCTGGACTTGAGCACTGGCATGAGCGTGTTCAGAGAGTGCACGACGTATGAGGTGAGACAATACGAGCCGAGTAAGATGAGTGCGGTAAATATTGCCCAGACACACAGGACAAAGGTTCGCGTCTTGTACACAAACGTCAAGTGGTCGCTCTCCAGGCTCACCACGACAAACACCACGTTCAGGTCGACCGTACGGGTACCCTTATAGCTGTACGCATGAATCCATGCGGTGTCCCGCCCGTAGCGGAGTTTCATTCTGAGGTGGCTACCGACCGAATCCCTGCGGGTGTCTTGCCCACCCAACATGCCGACCCTGTAGAGCTCCTTCAGGGCAGCTGCAGCAAGAGGGTCTGTGACGTCCTTGGCGTGCACGTGCGATGAGTAGCGACGTGCCCCTCCTCGAAAGTTGGTCGACTGGTTCCACGTGTTGGAGATTAGCACCTCTGTCACGGGATCAATGATGAAGTAGCGGCCCGTCCCACCAAGGGCGTGAATGAGGTCGCTGTTCATCCGGCGCATCACACTCGATGCCCGTGCGATCGTTTCCAAATAGCCAATCGTGCCGGTGCTGGTTCGGACCGGCACCACAAGGTGGAAGGAAGTGTGAATGCCGTACTTGGGGGACTTGATCATCCAGTGGGTTCGCAGTGGGTAGTTGCCTGTACGGTTAAACGTGGCGTTCCACCCCACCACAACTCGCTGGTATGCGCTGTCGACACCGTAGATGGCATCATCGAGGGTCGTCTCCAATGTTTTGTACGGTTGCTTGTGTGCAGGGAGGAACGTGTGGGGGTGGAGGTGGTACAGCTCCGTGGTGTCCGGGGAATGTGTTCTGGACTGGATTACACCGACAAGAGAACTGTTCTCGAACGGGCTCGTCACGCTGACTCGCCACTCTGCCCCCGGCGTGGTGTCTACAAATTGAAACGTGCTGACAGCGCCGCGGTAGCCAGGGCGGGCGAGGATGCTTGCAAGCGAGACCATTGCCCGCTCCGGGCTAAAGGGAAAACGAGCAGTGCCGTCGATGTCAACCGTTGCACACTGCACAATCGCGATGGAGGCCATTTGCACTAGCTTCTGCAGCGGTTTTGCGCTGGCAGCCACCATGACTGACGTGGCGTGTTTCTGTAGTGCATCAAAGACGGTGACGACCTCGGTATATGCGTTGGTGTAGACGGGTAGAAAGCCTGCGGCTGACACCACAAGAACGCACATGATAATGACCACCGTGAACACAACCATGGTGGGGAGCCTCAAGGAATGCTGTCGCTGTTGTGCTCCCTTTTCGGGGGTTTGGGCATCCGCAAAGTGCTTGCCATTCTCGTTGTCCTCGTCTGACAGTCGCTCACTAAACGTTTCTTGCGGGGACGCGGTGACAGAGGACAGGGATTCCGCATGCTCGTCAGAAAACGTCTGTGGAGTCTGTGGTGCTAGATTCGATGAACTAGTGGCCTCGTCTAAAGGGGCCGACCTGCTGCCGTCCGTCGTTGCGGATGCGCTAACGTGTGGTGCACTGCGTTCAGCCATCCCTGCAGAGGCGACCCTGTCTAAGCTGCGCCAAGCGGCAGCCGAGGCCCCACTCGCCAGGGCTAGTGCAGAAGTACGAGATGCTGAGGATGCCTCCGACCACTGCAGCAGCTCGGCGGTCGTCCTGCTTGATGCGGGTGTGCTCTGCGCGGCGTTGGTGTCATTACGGCCTGCCTCGAGGATCAAGTCCTCCATCTGAAACAAGTAATTGCCGCCAATCTGGCTCTCCAGCAAGTGTGCACCTGCCGCGATAGACGACGACATGCTCCGCCAATTCCAACCCCGTTCCCGATCTGCCCGACTGCCCTCAGCACTTAGAGAAGCTTCGTTTACGCTGGACTCCATGATGTCGGCTATGGTAGTGAGAATAAATGGGTGTGAGACGTGTGTATGCGTGTATGTGTGCGTGGGTGTGTGTTTATAATAACAGTTACTCCTATGCGAGAAGACGGGGGAGGAAAAGGAGTAATGCTTTCGGAAGAAACAGAAAGCAAAGGGTGTATTGCTACTTCTTTCTTTTTATGCTGTATAGGATATTTGCGATGTTAGCTCGGATTTTAAAAAAAAGCAATAAAAACGTGAAACGTGAAAACTGTAGAAGAAAAAAAAGCAATCAAAACCGTACATAAATATAAGCTTACGGTATATATTTATATAGCGATGAACTCGCGTACCTATAATCGATACAGATACACGAGCGAGACCAAGAACGAGGAAGAGGGAAAGGGGACACAAATATAAAAAAAGGAGGGAGAGAGGTGTTGTTTTTTAGATTTTTTTGCGACAAACAATCCGCTTTTCAGAAGGGAATGAATGAAAATGGAGAGAAGATAAGCAGTCTGTGTGTGCGTCGGAGAGGAAAGGGGAGAGGATAAATAGGTGCCACTGGAAGTGCCTTCCAGCTCTGGCGTACGTCCGCGTGACGAGTAGTCGGGCGGATAGAGGAGGGGAGGGGGGGGGGTGTAGGGGGATGGGAGGGCCTACAGAAGTCACAGGAAAAAAAACGAGGGAAGGGAGCAGGAAAGAAGGTAGGAAGGAGGGCGACAAACCTCCTTCGAGGTAATTTTGGAACGAAGATGGCGCAATGAAGAAGGTTAGAGGTATCCCATGTAAGACAGAGAGAGAGAGAGAAAGGAGGAGATGTGCTGTCAAATCGTGTGTGGTTCGATAACTTTGATATCATGACATGTGCTAAGAGAGGGGCAAGAGAGGCTGACGCTCATTCGGTAGGGTCGCGCTGCCGTCTTACTATACATCGTGGTGTGCCCACATTTAGGCTGCCATGTACGTGTGTGCAATCCATCCATGTTGCGCCCCACGCGCTTGATGACGAGTGTTATAGCGTATTGTATGATTATTTCCTTTTGCTGTGTGGTGTGACAGTATCCATGATCCACGCATGGACAGGAAAGCAAAAAAAAACGTCGGCCTAGTAGGATGTGTGCGGATGTGTATACACATGTCCTTTCCGTCAGCATTTACGGCAATCCGTGCAGATGAGTCATGCGCGAACCAGAAGGGAAACGCAAACAAGAAAGTTGGGGGGGGGGGGGAGGGGTCGGAATGAAAGGAGGACCATACGGAGAAAATAATTGAGAGAAGCAGGGGAGTAACGTGTAAGGCACATTCCGCTACACGTTCTCTGCTTGAGCATCCCCATCAACCACCACCGCCAGGATGTGTATTCTTTCCCACTTCTCCATATAATGTTGGTATACAGGAATGCGTGTGTCTATCCTTGGTATCGTGGTATCGAACCGGCATGCACAGTTGACTGTATAAACGGAGGAAGAAGTGGGGGGCAGGGGAGGGGGGAAGTTGTCTGACTTCACACGAACGCAAGCTTCTGGTTCAAATAGTACATGGAGAAGGCAGGATACACAGCGTCAGTTTGGGAGAGATTGGGGATGTGGCCAGTCGCCTTCTTCTTCCCACAGACAACATGCAGCGTCAGCGCAGTCGCGTCCCAGTCAAACTCGACGACGCAGCCGGTGTGAAACGGAATCTTGTCGCATTTCCACGACCCATACGTGTCGCCAGCGCGGGATAGGCACCAGCCGCCAAGCTCGGAGATGTACTTGGTCCCCATCGAGTTTGCGCCCTGCGTGCTGAGCTCTGGCAAGAGGCCGAGCATCAAGCCGGACCCGTCACTGCCCTCTCCCTGGTCCACCACCCGCATCGCCCACTGGTGGTTCGACGCAGAGAGTGGCTTGGAGGAACGCAGGGTTACCCAGCCGCCATTCGTCTCCCGCTGCGCCGTCCCGCCATCAACAGCGACGCCGGGGTGGGGCGTGCCAGCATCCACCTCAAATACCTCCAAAACCATCTCCACAGGCACCCTAGCGGAACGTGCTGCGCAGACAGGGTGAGAGAGGGGAGGGAGAGGGGGGGGGGAGATTCCTTTATGTAGTATTACGGCTGCGTGGTAGTGTGTTTTTTATGCCTGTTTTGTTGGTTTCCCCGGACCCCAGCACAGGAATCAGTGAGGAAAGTACAGGTAAAAAGGGGCTGCCGCCAGTGGTATCCGGTCTATTGGTGACTACCAGAAAAAAGGGGGCGTCATAGAATGCTTCTCTGTACGTTGTATCTACGAGTGTGAAATCCCATGATCATCTGTGAGCAAAAGCAAATACGCAAAGATAGAGGACAAAAGGCGGTATATGTTGGCACAACGATCCCCCGCATTACCAGCTTACCAGCGGTGGTAGCGAGAACAGCAAGTAAGTGCATGGCACGGTGCGGGTTGGGTAATGCCCCCAAGGAGTCTGTGTTCAGCCCCTCCTTCGAGGTCTCCCCAAAACCCCACCTGCGAAAGCGTGCGTTGACGTAATGTTATACATACATATATTCATCCGACAATCATCCTCTTACACAAAAAAAAAGTGTCATCAAGGCGCACGCACACACATACATACGCACAGGGATGGGCGTGTTATGAAGCTGACGGGTGCGCTTGCCGGTTACACACAACCGACCATCTATTCCCTCACCATATAACGGTTATCCATCATTGTGCTTTGGATTTACGCTCGTTTGGGGAGTCGTAAAGTTTGTTCCGCTCTCATTGACATGGATGACGGGCGTCGTCGCGTTGTCATTTACTTTTTTTTCTCTACCTCCCAGTCGCTAGCAGTATTCGGCGAGGATGGAGATAATCTCCGTCATATTTGCGCGACGGTCAAGGTCGCGCTCATACGAGCGGTGGGCGATGCGCTGCAGCCAGCGCGGCGTCCCCGCCAGCTCCTCGGTGGTATATGGTGTGGTGCCCTCGTGAGTGGCAATGAAAAACATGAGCGGAATCGAGTCGGTGATCTCGCGCGTGTCCGGCACCCCTGACCACGGCGGGTGCCCAAGCCACAGGTGCGCGAGAGTGCAGGCGTACGCCCAGACGTCTGACTTGAAGTCCGGCTCATTTGTGATCACCTCGGGGGCCATAAAGGCCGCCGTCCCGAAGAGGTGCCACTGCCCCTCCCGCTGTCCACTCGACTCCTTCCGCAGACTGCTGCCGCCGCGCGACCCGCACTGACTGTCCTCTCCAGGGTCCGGCAGCGTGAGACGGCTGCAGCCAAAGTCGCTGATGGCGACGCTGCCGTCAGAGCGGGTCAGCACATTCTCCGGCTTCACGTCGCCATGGATGACGTTGTGGTCGTGCAGGTGCTTGAGCCCCAGCGCGATGCCCTTGGCGTGAAGGAGAAACAGATGCTCGGGTATGGGGCGGTAGTTCTGGTACATGGCGACGATGCTGCCGCCGCTGGCGAACTCGAGTACGAGCAGCAGCTGGTGCGTCTCCACCTCCTTCGAGGCGCCGTGGAAGGTGATCACGTTGGGGTGCGCCGGAAGCATGGACCACGTCTGGAACTCGCGCCAGTTGAGGCTGCCATGCTCGCCCGAATCCATGGAGTAGCGGGACTGCTTCACCGCCACGATAACGCCCGTCTCGAGATCCAGTGCGCGGTACACGGCGCCAAACGCGCCCTTTCCAATCGGGCGCCCGCTGACGCGGAAGTGGTGGTCTCGAACGTCGATGCCCTTCGCCGCACTCTCGTGCACCACCGTCGCGGAGAAGTTCTTCACGCGGGCAATGTCGCTGGGGAAGTAGCTCTGGCTCGTCCCCTCATAGTCGTCGAACACCGGCGTCATGCTCTCCTCGTGGAAGCTGACGCCGAGCACCGGGTGGGTCGGGGAATCCTGCCCAACGGCAATACCCCGCGACGTGACGGCAGACAGAGTAGCGGAGGCCACGGGCGCGCCACTGTCCCAGCCCTCCTGCGTCACATCACCGGCTCCCGCCGGCTCGTCCTGCCCGCTCTCCGCCTCCGCATGCTCGCCGTAGCTACCCGCGGACACACACTGCACGAAGCCCGTGTTCCGCTCCGTGCGTGACGGGGACTGCGAGTCTTCGCCCGTCGACGGAATGACAGTGGGCGTGTTGTTCGAGTGCGACTGCGCCACCGCCAGGCACTCGCTTTCCACCGCAATGGCAGAGCCGGCCTTGGGACGAACCGCACTCGGCGCCGCGCGCCCCGCCCGCACCGCCCTGCTGACGGGGATGTGCTGGGCCCCCTCTCGCTCCGGTGACATGGCTGCCGCGGTGTCCTCCAATGGCCTCATGCTGACGTGCGCAGGGCCGCTGGCGTCGCCAACAGGGACGGTGGCTGAGGTGGTGCTCACCCTCGTGCTGCGGCCAACGCGGACCGCGGAGATGCCGGGGAAAGACGCATTGACCATCCCCTCCGGCTCATCGCCGAAGGAGCGGTTGCCCGTGCCCTGCTGCGACGTCATGGCGCGGGAGGTGGGTGCAGCAAAGCTGCCCTCCACTGCCGGCGTCGGTGAGACCATAGAGGTGTTGCTTGTGGTGAGGCCGCGGGTGCAGCGGATGTTGGAGCTCTTGATGGTCAGGTCGAACATGGTCGTCGACGGCGGCGCCGCGGAGACGGCCTGTGCCCTCGTTTCGAACGCAGAGGAGTTGGTGCCCGGCAGGAGCGGCGTCCGCGCAACCGTCGATCGCACCACAGAGGCGGACGAGGCGGCTGTGGGGGCCTCCAGCGCCGCCCCGGCCACGTGCGCTGTCTGCTGCTGCATCTCCTTCTGCCGCAGCTGTGATGCCGAGATGAGAACGTGGTCCGCCTTCCGCTCCAGGAAAGGCAGCTCAAAGTTCCAGGTGATGTCGTCCCACTCCTTCAGTGCAATTTTCAGCAGTCGCCAGAGTGGGAAGAGCAACCCGGAGGTTTCAGAGAACACAAAGGCCTCGCCATCCACCACGCAGCACGGGAAGCGCAGCGCTTGCGGGTGGGCGGTGGGGTGGGACACGAGGACGACGTTGCCCCCCTCCACGATCAGCTGCAGCTTGTGGTTGTGGGGGAGGCAGCTGAACTTGGTGGCGATCAGGACAGCAAGCTCGCTATTCTCCTCTGCACGGTCCACGTCGCCGCCGCCGCCGCCCGGGGCGCGCCCCGAGATGAGGAAGCTCACCCGCGGCGGTGCAGGGATGATGGCGTCGTTGTTGACGGTGGTGTACAGCGCCACTGCCATCCAGTGCAGGCGCCTCAGCAGCCACGCGTCGTCATTGTTGGTGGGCCGCAGCAGCCGATCCGCGCTCGGTAGATCAAAGAACCGCCGCCCGCCATGCGACGCCTGGTCCCACCCGAGGTAGCGCTCACACAGATGGTTCAGCGTCTCGACCGTCCGCCTGGCTTCCGCCGTCGTTTTCCCCTGGATTTCCATCATGCGCAGCGCCCGCGAAGTCCTTGAGCGCCGGCCGCGTGGCTTGCTCTGGCTCACCGTCAAGTGGTGCAGCTCGGCGAGAGTGCTATACGCGCAGGCGTTGTTGTTGCCGCCGCCGCCTTGCCCACCGCCGTTGTTTCCCGCCCCGCCACCACCACCACCACTGCCACCACCGGCTTGCTTTTCCACATCCGCCAGAGATGGAAAGCGGCGGTCGTAATCGCTCTCAGGAGCGCGGGGGCCACTCAGGCGAGGGCCCGCCTTCCCGGGGGACTTTAGTACACTGATCGACCGCCTCCTCCACCAGCGCGCGCAGCACCCGCCCATCACGGAGGAAGTTCAGAGAACCCTCCGATGCCCAGTTTGGCGGCAGGTCCAGCCTGGACAAGAACGTCTCTGCAGCTGCCGCGGAGACCGAATTACTTTGGGAGGCGGCGGGGCCAACGGAGTCCTCCAGGGCAGGAGGGGGCCTCACAACGGTGCCCTTGACGATGCCGGCCGTGTCGGCGGAGCTGCCGAGGGTGGCCAGCACGTCCGTCGCCGTCATCAGGTTCGACATCACCGACCGCTCCGCAGACGCCAGCACCGTCGTGGAGTGCAGGGAGGTGCCCGCGACGCTGGAGTGGATATAGGTGTTGTTACGCGTCAGGGGTGTGGCGACGGACGTGCTGTTCATCGCGGTGGAGCCGTAGGTCGTCACGCTGTCGCTGCAGAGGTCGTCGTTGGCTGGGGACGACAGCATGTTGCCGGAGGGGACCGGGCGAAGGCGGTTGTGGGAGACGGGTGACACCGTCTCATCCGCCTGCGGCGCGCCACCTTTGCGGCGCGAATTCCTCCCACCCCTGCGGCGTGAGAGGCACTCATCACAGCTGATGAGCCAGTCCATCCACGTGCTGAGGAGGACATACAGGTTGAGCACCTCGTCGAGCACCTTGGACTCTTTCGCCTGGAAGCGGAGCGACAGAACGTAGAAGAGCTCGAGATCTGTCATGTTGTTCTTTCGCTCGCGCTCAATGATGTGCGACGCATCAATGACGCACTCGGGCTGCACCTCCTCTAGGACAGCGACGAGGCGGTCCCACCGCGTCGCAGGCTCCTCGCCAAGCCTCCGATCCATGTAGCAGTACTCGAAAGAGCTTCTCTGTTATTGTTGTTGCTTTTTTTCTTTATTTGCCACAGATGCAGACAGTTCAGGTTAGCTAAGGTATTAGTTGTGTACGTCAAAGAGGCCGTCAACATAAGAAGAAACAAGGGATGCTGTTCCCGACCAGAAACACTGTACAGGAACGGCACACACTATCTAGTTGTGGTTATAGAGAGAGAGGAAAAAAGAAGGGAAAAACAAAACAGTCTACAACTCGCTAGGCGGGACGTAGACGAGTGAAAAGGATAGGAAAAATTTGGATAAAGAAAGGCAATGAAACGACAACAGCAAACGCGCTAATAGAAAGTATTTTGATCGTATGGCGCTGACAGCAGAACAGTATGGAAGGAAAAACAAGAAAGAGAAACCGAGGCCCTAAATGGAGTGCTGGGATGAGAAGAATAAAGTTGAGAATATCCCGGTATTACAAAAATAGAAACATGTATGTATAAATGTATACAAACACCGTTGGGTCACGACGTCCACGAAATACTCGTTTCCCTACATTTGAAAGGCAATTACGTGAACAGAATGAAAAAAAAAGAAAAACAATTGATGGAGCAGGAGGTGCATGTTGTGCTTATTCATGAACACAGTCAACGACATATAGCACTGTAGGAGAGGAGCGCAGTGGAGGGCACAGCTGACCATTCCACAGGAAGAAATGACAACCCGCAACCACTGCAACGAGTACCATTTCGCAGATCCTTTCAATCCTTTAGTGGGTTAGCAAGGCAGGGAGGGGGGCATACCTCAGCTCACCCCCACCCACCCCCACTCTATCACACACATGCCTGTTGTGGACTAGGTACGTGTTTGTAGGGCTTACCCATCTTTTTTTCTTTTCACTGCTGATCACTTTATTTCGTGATGTTCTCTGTGTATGCACACGGATGAGATGGATTCCTTTCTCGCCAGCCTCGTCCCTAGCCCTGATGCTCTGGGTCGGTGTGGTGCTCATCCGGACCCTCTCCTGCCGTCAACGTTACTGGTACATCTCCCGGCGCCGCAGCTGCAGGAAGGGGCTCTGCCGTCGTGGCGGCGCAACTGTCTGATGCTGCCTGCGGTACGTCTGACGTTGTCGCTGAGGTTGATACGGGGCCGACGGCAGCAACGGGGCTGGGAGTGGCGCTGGTGGCCCGGAGCATCGTGGGCGGTAGCGACTGCACAACCTCTGCTAGAAACGCGCGGTAGCCGCGATTTTGCGGCGCCGCCGCCAGCGACGACAGTCGCGCTAGCAATGCGACGCTTTCCGCCGTCCGCTCGGGGGACCAGCGGGTCCCCGCCGCGGGCGCTGCCTGTGACACAGCCACCGCCTCCCCGCTCGCGCCGACGCCCTCGGTGAGCAGGGCGATGACGTCCGCGACGGACATTGCCACCAACGCGAACGCAATGTCCACGACGAGGTGCCGCCCCCGGAAAAGTGTCCCGAGGGTGCGGAAGCTCAGCATCGTGCTGCGGTTCCCGTAGAGGGTGACCTGCGCCTGGGACCACCGCTGCATGGACGCTGCCACGGGGGAGCCGGGCTCGCATAGAGCGCGGCCACCAAGCGGGCCAACCTCCTTCGGGGACCGCGGCAGACCCATCTCGTGGTGCAGCCCCTCAAAGACGCTCACAAGGTCCATCTCCACCGCGCCCGCGGCACCCCTGCCTCCGCAGCCGTCGCGAGAGGCCGGCCCGAGCTTTTCTGTCAAAAAAGCGTCCAACGAGAGCGAGAAGGTCTCCAGCAGTCTACACAGGCGGAGGAAGTGGCCGTGCTGCAGCGCCCGCACCGCCTCCTCCTCGACGGTTGCGGACATCTCCGGGTACGTGGTGAACATCATCCGCGTCGCCTGTCGCCGCTGCTCCTCCTCGTCCTCGTCCACGTCGCCGGCGTGCATCTCCCCAACGCCATTGCCGATGCCGGCGGTGTGCCGGTCAGTTTTCACTGTGAAGACAAGGGAGGGACGCCCCTCCACCGCGCTCGGCGCAGACGCCCGCGGCGACTCGGCTGCGAGCTTTGCCGTCGCCGAGCCGCCGTGCGCGCTGGTGCTGGTGTCGTCGCCTCCGCTGGCCCAGACCAGCGACCACAGCCACCGCGTCAGCGCCGAGCCGCCTCTGCCGTCGTCGTCGGCGGCAGCGGCGTCGTCCCCGTCCCCCGCAATGTCCGCGGCGACTGGCATCCCGACCTGGTGCCGGACCAGTGCGGTGAACCGCAGCACATCATACGCGGAGGAGATGTTGCCGTTGCGGAGGGCGTGGCCAAAGAGCGTGACGGCGCACTGGCACGCCCGCTGCAGAGTCGCCTTTTCAGCCAACGCACGCTGCGTGAAAGTGGAGAAGGACGCCGACGCCGACAGCGCCGCCACCGCTGCTGCAGACTCATCTTGCTGCTGCTGCTGCTGCTGCGGCGGCGGCGGCGGGGGGTGTGCGGCTGGGCCCTGTCCCGGTGCCTGTGCCGCGTGCTCCGCCGCGTAGCCAGTCATGAGAATGACCCGGACGAGATGAACGGCCTCCGTGTAGCGGTTGTTGTCGATGCACTCCTGGTACAGGTCCAGCGGCGAGCCAAGAAAGTCGAGCACGACACTCCAGCGGCTCATGTCGATCTTCCGCACACACCCCACCATTACCTCGTGGAACTCTGGGAAGCTGCGCAGCAGCGCGACGACAGCCCGCACCGCGCTGCGACGGTCGAGGTGTGCGATGCCGCCGGGTGGGCTGTCGTCAAGGACGGACAGCAAAAAGCGATCCAGCGCGGCGCAGAAGCTACCGTTTTCGCGCATCGACTGCAGCCACCGGAAAAAGGACTCGTCCCAGACAAACGCAGCCGCGAGCTGCCCGCCGCTGCCCTGCGACTCCTCGGCGGTGGCCAGGGCGGGCGACTGCTCCTTCCCCTTCCCGGACCTGCTACCGACCACGGGGGTGGCAGCCGGCGCCATGTGCGGCAGGGAATCCTGCAGAAGGAGAGAGAGCACGCGCGGTGCGTAGAGAATGGGGCGGAGAAACGGGTGGCCGAAAGAGCC
Source organism: Herpetomonas muscarum (assembly GCA_000482205.1). NCBI lineage: Eukaryota > Euglenozoa > Kinetoplastea > Trypanosomatida > Trypanosomatidae > Herpetomonas > Herpetomonas muscarum. The sequence continues at coordinate 18,660 of AUXJ01000584.1, forward strand.
GCACTGGGCCGCGGCTGCGGCTGGGCCGGCGCCCGCTGCCTCGTAGCCCTCTGACACGGCAAGGGCGTACCCGTCGTACGGCGACAGGCACAGCGGGATCGCATCAGCCTCCCTGCCTACAACGCCCAGCCGCCGCACGTGGAAGGGGCCGTCTGGCGACGGGGAACCCGCAGAAGCAGCAGCAGCAGCAGCTGTTGAGCGTCTCCGTACATTGTAGTAGAACAGCCCTGCTTCCTCGTGGGCCACCAAACTGATCCCGCCGAGCGGCGAGAACCGGTCGATCCACACGCCAAACACCACCGACGCGGAGGCGATGACCTGCATCACGTACCCAACGCCCGCCCTACTCCCCGCAGGGGCCCCGTCGCTGATGTGGATCGTCTGGAATTGCTTCGCCCGCGCAGTAAACGGGTCGTCGCCGATGGGGTCCAGCAACACCAGCGCATGGTCGCTAGAACGGTGTACGAGAAGACATGGCACGTCCTCCGCCGGAGACCCACTCGCGCCACCCTCCACACCACCCGCGCCGCTGACGCCGCTGCGCACTCCGCGGGAATAGCCGCCTGTGCTGCAGAGAGGCCAGACACTCAGAGGTCGCTTAAGGCCAGACGCATCATCAGGCACGACGCATCGCAGCGGGGTGAACACGACACGTGTCCGCTCAGTGGCGGTAACGCGCGTCGGTTTGGCATCTGAGCCGAACGCGTCAACAAAGATATTGAAGCGGATAATATGCATCACATCGTCCACATCGAGTACCACAAGAAACCCATCGCTGCGTGATAGACGGTTTGTGACGGAGAGCCGCAGCGGTCGACTGCTGAGGGGCAGCTCGGCCACGGCCTTTTTCCAGCTAATGTCAACACTTGCGAAAACGTGCACGGCGTACTTACCCTTCGCCTGGGCGGTAGCGACGGCAACCAGTTCTTCACCGAGCCACACCGGGTCGCACAGACATGCGCATCTCGTCAGCTCGTCCCTGTCCGGGAAGCCGAACCAGCTGCCGCGGTCTCTGTCGTACACGAGCAGCCCCCGCCGACCCGCGACGGCGACACGGCCACCCCCGCCGCTCATCGCAGCGTAGCGCAGCGGCAGCGCGGACGAGTCGGGCGGCAGAGGTCCGACAGCACGGAAGCCGCCCTGGCCCTCACGCCCCTCCGCCGCTCCGTAGTTGGCCAGGAACACCGCATCGTTATCCAACAGGCACAGCGGCGTGTACTGCCCAACGTCAGGGCCCACCTCACTCGCCGCGACGACGCGGGAGAGGCGGAAGGACACGATTTGGCTGCTCTGCGGCTCAGCCACAAAGACGCTGCGGGACGTGCCGCACCAGCACAACGCCACACAACCCCTCAGGGCGGACCGGCCCATCCCTGCTGGGGCGGCGTCGCCGCCGCCCCCACCCACCCTCCTCCCCACCCCCGACTGTCCGTACGGCTGCTGCGGAGAGAAGGACGTCATGAGACTGGCGCCCGAGTAGTGCAGGAGGGTGACACCGACGCGGTAGTAGCCGACGCAGAGCACCTCCTCCCTGCCTGGGCACCACTCCATCGTGCTAATGGGGCCGTGCGTGCTGACAGGGCTCCCGCCCTCCGAGCGATGCGCGCCGCTGCGGCGCCATTGCGGGGCGGACATGCGAACCGTCAGCAGCGGGGACTCTCCCTCTGCCCTTGTGGCCGGATGGAGCAGTAGTCGGTGGCAGGAGAGGCCGCCCGAATGGGTGGCGATGGCCAGCAGCATCTGGGAGCCATTGATCGACGTCGAGCACGCTGCCGCCGCGGGAACGCAGCAGCCCCTCAGACTGACGCTCTCGGTGGTAAAATTGATGCCGCACGACGGGGAGGCGAGCACGATAAAACCGCTGGACAGAACCAGCGAGAAGAGCTGCAGCCGGGGACTGAAAGTCGCATGCAGGATAGCCCCCGTGAGGACCTGGTGCTGGATCGTCTGCTGCGCGCGGTGGCTGGCCGCGCTGTCGCGGCTGTCGAGTGCCTGCGCGTCCGCGGAGCTGCCACTATTGGAGGTGGCTGCTTCTCCTGTGGATGCCGCCGCGTTCTCTGGGCGGGGGTCCTCCTCCCACAGCTGGAACTGGTGCTGTCCTGCGCGAAGGCCCTGCACGGTGAAGCTGTGCAGCACGTTGCACTCCCTCCACCCAACAACATAGACAACGCCGGCGGTGGTGGTGATGAGGAACGCCGACGGCCCGGCCCCGCTGACGGACGATGTGACGCCATTCTCGATCAGCAGCTCCTCCGCCGCGCAGACGCGGGACTGTACGTCGCAGAAAGGTACGCTGCGGCGGGCGCCCCCAACGTCGCCGCGGACACCAAGGAACGTTTCCCTGGAAACGTGCAAATCAGCCTCCATGAACACGACGCGCCGCGACGTCACGACAACGAGCCGGTTGTGGTGAAAAGGGTGCCACAGCACCTGCACTGCCGGGTCCTCGTCGAGCGAGGCGCTCGGCACCGCGACGGAGCTCATGTAGACGAGTCCACCACCTACTGTACGGCACCAGAAGTGCACCTGCAACTGCGAGATCACCGCTACCACCTCATTGCCAGGGTTTGGAGCCAGAGCCTGTATGGTCTCGTTCTTCCGTAGCACGCCTCGGCGTGAATGCAGCCGCGGTGCGCCGTGGGAGAGGTACATTGCAGTTGCGACCGTCTCCCCCTCCTTGATTCACCTCCGATATAATGATAAAAAAGAGTAGCACAACAATGATATGTTATCCCCTTGTTGCGAAGATGATGTTTACTTTTTTTTACCTCTGCGAATAGTCTGTACCGCTAGCCTTCGCTCGTCACACAGCAATCACTGTAGCTGTAGCTGAAGGAACGGTCAGCAGAAAAGGAGTGCGATACACTTTATATGGGCAAGGTTTGCTTTCTTAATTGCTCAGCGTACGCAACAATTCGGAACACTGTGCTTCCCGGATGTCGCACAGTTTCTCTAGACGGTCTGAAGATAATA
>AUXJ01000591.1:0-12759 GCA_000482205.1 Herpetomonas muscarum
CCTTCTCCTTTTCTTCCCCGTTTTATCATCTTGGCTGCTTACTTACTTCCACACCTTCCTATTATTATTGGTTTAAGGCAACGAAAAAAAACTCACGTCACAGTTTCACATACATACATTCACACAGACACATACAGACAGACAGACAGACGTGTTCTATACACGCGCAAAGTCAAAGAGGTGCACATCGTGTACCAGCAGCAGCAGGGCAGGAGAATGTTGCGTGCTTACTCGCACAGATCGTACTTGCCGTTTTCACAATGTCGGAGGAGGCTACACGCATCCACGCGTCGGCATGAGTCGCTGCACCACGTCAGCTGCTCCAGACTTGCGCCGCCACGCGGGGCCTCGGCGCTGGCTAGTGGGGGTACGCTTCGGTACGCTTCCACCTCCGTCGTCTACAATGATACAGACATGGCATTGCACGGCAGTGTGGGGGATTACCGGGCAAGGGGCGCAGCGACGGCCGCCTCGGCAGCGTCCTCAGCCACGCCCAAGGGGCAACTACACACAGGAGGCCAGTCCGCAGAGCGGGCAGGGTCCCGCTCAACTAGTTTGGCGGAAAAACCAGCACGAGCTCCGTCGAAAAAACTGTCAAGGGCGACTAAGACCGACAGGAAGGAAGCTGGAAAGGAAAAACGGGTAACATCAAATACGCGGAAGAGAAGGGTGCGCGCAGATTGTGACGCCTCTGCGGGGGACATGTGCGATACCGAAGACAGTCCAGTCCACGAGCATGCCGGGTCGGCATCTCCCACCGAGGCCTCTTCTATTGACTCTGGAGGGGGTGTTACAGCAGCAGCCTCCGCGTCCAGCGCCACGACGCAGGGTACAAAGGGCGATGACGACGAGGATGCGTCCCCACGCCACCGCGGCGCGTCGTCGCCGTCCTCCCTCTTCTTCTCCACCGCTGTTCTTACGGACGTGGACCGTGACGCGTCGGCAGCGGCGGTGGTGCACAGGGGCAGCATCGTCGCATTCGACCCCGTGATGCACTACCGCGCCCGCACACGCGAGCTCTTTGTCAACCCCTTCACCGGCAAGCAGACCTCCGCCACCGGAGCAATCGCCAGGGACCTTGCCAAGCTTGGCTTCCTCCGCGACAAGCAGAACCCCCTGACGCTGCGGTGGAGCGCCGAAACGTACATGCAGCTCTTTCACAACACGTACATAAAGCTTCGGGGCCAGCGACAGCTGCGCTCGTCGGGAAAGAAGCCGCCGCCGCAGTGTGAGCAGCGCGACACCGACACCGCAGGAGCACCCCCGTCAGTGGTCGCTAGTGCCGTACAGAGCGGCGTCGCTCCAACGATGGAGAAGAACTACAACGCCGTGCTCTCTCTGTTGTTTTCGTCTACCGAGGGGTCTACTGGCGACGTTGGCAGCGACGACGTCACCACCGACGACGTCCTGACTGAGATGCTGCGCTCATTCGAGGGGCCGCGGGCGCCGCGGTGGCGCGCGGAGGTTGCGCAGCTCGTGCGGTCCGGCGACGCCCTCTCCGCGCTTCCGGCCAAGATTGCGCGGCGGTACGAGGACCTGGTCAACGCCTACATGCCCCCGAAGCTTGACACCACGCCCGACCCCAACGCCAGCGAGATGATACTCACGCCTGACCAGGAGAATGTGGCGCAGCTGGCGCTGCGGGGCTACCACCTGTACGTTGGCGGGAGCGCGGGGACTGGCAAGACGGTCCTCATCAAGGCCATCTACCGCAAACTCTCGCAGCTTGGGCTGCGGGTGGCGGTGACGGCGACGACGGGTGTGGCAGCCGTGCAGCTCGGCGGATGCACCTTCCACCGCGCCTTCAGTGTCCCCGTCGATGACGGCGTCCTCCTCGGGAAGCCGCGCCCGTGGGACTTCAACGCCCTGCGGGCGGTGGACGCGTTGATTATTGACGAGGTGTCGCTCCTCAGCGCGCACACCCTCGACGCCTTTGACATGGAGGCGCGGATGGCGCGCATGTCCTACGAGCCCTTTGGCGGCATTCAAATGATCGTCTGCGGGGACTTTATGCAGCTGTCCAACCACATCGCCGCAGACGACCTCCCCGCGTACAAGAGTGCCGCCTTCCGGCATCTGCTGCTGCTCCAGCTCACGACGCCGATGCGCCACCTTGAGGGCGATGTGCTCATTCAGTTCCTGCGACAGCTGCGGCGCGGCGAGTGCGACATGGCGACCGTAGCGCTGCTGGATCGCCCCATCCCGACAGACGCCGAGCAGGTGACGTACATCTTTCCCCGTCGCCGCGACGCGAAGCAGCTGAATGAGGAGAAGCTCTCTGAACTGCAGACGGCTGAGATGGTGTGCGCCCCGCAGCGGGGGCCGCTGGAGCTGCTGGGTGCGTTCACCCACACCGCCCTCATCACGTTCGAGGCGGAGTCGGCCCTGCCGCTGCCGCCGCGGGACGAGATGGTCGCTATTGTGCGCGCCGAGGTTGCCGCCGCCCTGGCGCGCGCGACGGCGGAGGAGTTTGGGGTGGCGAGAAAGGACGGCAGCGATGCGCCGGCCCCCGCAACGATGGCACCGGTGGTGGCCTTCCAGGAGCTAGCGGAGCACGACGTGGTGATTATGCCTGCGCGTACAGCGACGCCAGCGGTGACGCTGCGGCTGCGCGTCCACGTCGACCGCACGGAGACACTCGCCCGACAGGAGGCCAGCCGGCAGGCCAAGTTGCTCGGCACGCACCGCGGCGGCGCCGTGCCGCCCGCCCCGCAGCTGCGCCGTTCCCCCACGGCGTACCTACAGTCGCGCCCGAATCTGTGGGCGGACGTTGCGGAGCGCGTCGCGGCGAAGCTGCGCGGCACGGTGCTGCAGCTCTTTGAGCAGGAGCCGCCCGAGCTGGTGCCGCTGAGCGTGTCGGGGGCCCTCGCGGACGCGGCTGACGGCGACGTCGTCGAGGGGCTGCAGCCGCTCCGGCTGAAGCTGGGCTGCCGCGTGATGGTGAACCGCAACCTCTCCCGCACCGTCTCGAATGGCTCCGTCGGCGTTGTCGAGGCGTTTGCCCCGCCTGACCCGCGACTTTTCCCGTCACAGGCGGAGGCCTCAACGCGGTCCCTCTACCAGCGCTTCCTCAGCCGCAAGCTCTTCGACCAGCTCCCCGTTGTGCGGCTGCTGAGCGGGGAGGTGGTGCAGGTGCCGCCCATGCCGCTGATGCTTGGCGGCACCCCGTCCACGTACTATTACGGCCACGAGGTCTACTCACTGCCGCTGCAACTGGGGTACGGCTTCACCGTCCACAAGGTGCAGGGTCTCACCCTCCAGGGCACCGTCGTGCTCGACTGCAAGAACTTTTTCGACTGCCCCCATCTCGTGTACGTGGCCTGCTCGCGGGTGCGCAGTCTCGATCAGCTCATCGTCCACAACTTGACGCGGGAAATGGTGATTGTCCAGAAGAGCGCTCTGGATTTCTCCGAGGGACTGCAGGAGGCGAAGGACGCTCTCGTTCTAGCTGTTCCGCCAGAGGTACCACGGGCATCCTGGACGACGCGGCTGCACCCCCGCATCTACTCCCTCTAAAGGGGGCGGGGGAGAACATGTGGCATGTTTCACGCACCCTGTGCATTTGAGGAACTGCTCGTGGGTTCCTCATGAGTTGTGCATTCCTCTTTTTTTTCTCTTTTTTTCCTTAACTTGCCCATTCTTTTGTACCCCCCACCTTCAATGTTCGAACGGTGGAGGATATCTCTCTTTGGTTATTTTCCGTTCCTTAACTTACAATCGCTTCTTCCGCTTTCACAGCTTCCATTTCCTTGCCAGAAGAAAATAAAAAAAGAAAGCACATCTGTTGCTAACAGGTTCACATTGATGCTCTAAGTGAAAAAGAGTCCTTTGGCACACGATCACACTAAAAAAGTACTCTGTGCTGTGGTCTTGACGACGTCATGTACCTCGGTGAGGTCGTCGTGGGATGTTCATACTCCTTCCGTTCTCTGTGTCGCCGCACCTCTTCAATGGTTGGAGCCTCCTCCACAGCATTCACCCCCCTTTCACTCTGTTATTTGAAAAATAAATGCATACGCACTCATTTACCTGTTTTACAGCATCCACGCCCCACACATCCCCTACTGTTATAGAGGGAGGCGGTGTTAACAGTACTTGCTTGCTGCGCGATCTCTCCTCACGATTGCTAGATTATCTAGAGCTTTAGAAACTACAAGATACCACTATTGCACCAATACACACACATACACACACACACAATAATAACGAATCCACCCCCCGCAACAACACGCACTGACATCTTGTTTGTCAAGAGTTGCTTTTTCTTTTGACATACAATCGCGCTGCTTTCTCAGAGAACACAGAATTTCTCTGAAGAGGGTGGTCAGGACAATCCTACTCCTTTCAATAGATCCTTTTCAATTTTATTTATTTGAAAGGTACGTCTGCTTTTGGATCGCCCTTCCCCTCTACACGTTTTTCTTTTTTTTTGCCCCTCTGAACAATTGGCCTTTTGTACGTCTCACGGCCTTTCTCAGCTGTCTCTCTTTCTGTTATTTCTTTTTTTTTTTGAGACGTTGTTCCTCTTCTCACTATTAAATCTACACAGGCGAATCGAGCAGCTATCCATGTCAACATACAGCGCGGGTTTGTCCAAGGCGTACGCGGTGCTTCAGCAGCTGGAGCGGCTGCGGGAGCAGGACATCACGCACCCCATTGTGCCATACGGCCCACCAATTCGGGCGGGGGTAGAGGTGCACGCGCTGGCCGCCCCACAGCAACAGGAGGCACAGCGCCACGGCGAGCGGTCGTGGCGTCGGAAGGGCACGCCAGTGGGAGGGCCACCCATGGAGAGACGCCGCGGTGCCTCACCCAGCTCCTCCTCGGGGCCGTCCACGCCATCGCAGACACAACCCGCGTCTGCCACAACAGACCTCTCAGACGCCTCCTCTTCCCCTGCCTCATCCACGTCGACCCCTCCCTCGCCGAACAGACGTGTCGCGGTCGCGGCGCAACAGCACCGGAGGAGGGAGCGAGTCGAGCCGGTCGTTGCCTATGTTGAGAAGCTCCCAGAGGATCCGGAGATGGGCCCCGACGCTCCGCCAACCGACAGCAGGCCCCCTAGACGCCCGGTGGAGAGGAAACACGCTGTGCGGTCGCACGGGGGACAGGACAGTCGTGAGCCGATCACGTCTAGCGCACCCGATGCTATTAGAGACCCAGAGGTGTCCACAGCGGACGGAGGAAACGCATCGGCGCGGACGGCGACAAGGCCCTCCCCCTTTCCATTTAGCGCCGCCGCGGCCTCCCCACTACCACGCAGCCGCCCGACGGTATTTGCGGGTTCGCGCGACGATGCCCCGTCTCCAAAGGCCAGGTTTCCACACCGGCAGCAGTTTATGCAGCAGCAGCGTACAGTCGATAGCAGCACTTTGCACGACAAGGGCGACGAGGCGGGGGAGGAGGAGGAGGAGGACTTCTTCGACAGTGACGTGGCGAGGGAGGTGGCCGTTGCGGCGGCCTCAGGGGCGATGCGGCAGCTCTCTCTCCCGTACCGGGAAGGGGAGGGGAGTCAGGCGCCGCGGGGCAGCCACTTCACCCCCAGTCGCCCCGTCGCACCATCATCCGCGAACACATCGCTGGTGAGTCCAGGCGCTGCTGAGGTGGTCTCGTTTATCGCCAGTGACGGCAAGGCCGAGAGCGAGGGCGGTAGCGATGGTGATGGCACAGGCAGCTCGAGCAGTGCGCCCCGACTGACTGCGGGGTCCTCGCCTGCTACTACGTCCAGGGAGGCGGCGCTGGCCTCTCGTGATCGGGAGGATGGCGGAGTGGGGCGTGCGGCGGCGCGACAGTTTCGCGCCATGACTAGCAGTCCCGCCAAGCAGCCCGTCTTGTATGACAATCTGACCACGCACACGCAGTACCCCCCTACCACGGCACAGGCGCAGCAGCAGTCTATCGTTTCGTCGACGGACTTTTCAGTGGAGGAGGAGACGATGACGTCGTCGCTGCTGGACCACTACCGCGCGGCGGATGTGTCCACCGCTTCTTCTGCGCCCCCATTGGCGGAGCGACAGTCGTCTAGACCTGCAGCGCGCTCCGACAGGGGTCGGCGCTGGCAGGAGGACGCAAACGGTCCTGCGCGTGAAGGTGCGCAGGGAAGCAGCATGGAGGAGGAGAGATCAGCAGATGGCGGTCGAGCTGCCGATCTGTCGGCGATCGACGGCACGCCGTCAAGGCCTCCTCGCACGGGGAGTGTGGGGGATGCACCACCGCCCGCCGCCCGCTCGCCCGTGCGAGCCGACAAGCAGCCGCTCCTCCGCCTCAGTGTGCCCCCCAGAGTGACCGCAATTCATCAGCTCGGGGCGGTGGAGGGTGCGGTTGCCGCCCCGCCGCGGCAGCCCTCCCCTCCACCACGCCATCGCAGCGGTGTCCGCGGTGAGGGTGGGGAAGGCGGCCGCGGTGCGGGGAGGGGTCGGCGACGGTCCTCCCCGCCACCACCGGTCCTACCCCCGACGGTGCATGTGCCGCTGCTGGCGTACGTTGAGGAGCTCCATGCCGCTAGCGCCGCTACGCTGCAGAAGGAACTGACAGCGATGCGTGCCAGCTGCAACCGCCCGGCTGCAGCAGAGTGCTTCACGGACTGTCTTGCCTTGACGGTTCTGGTCAACGAGCGAGGCGTGCTGCGTGGCGTCGTCGTGCCGATGCTGGTGGAGACGCTGCTCCGGTGCCCAAATACCCCCACCGGCGACGAGACAGCGGCGGCAGCGCTGTGCGCGCTGGCCGGCCTCGGCGACGCCGCGGCCGAAGTCCTCCCCGTGCTGGTGGAAATGCTCGAGAAGGAACGACGGAACCGGCGCCTCGTCGCGCTCGCAATTCGCTGCGTGGGCGGTCTCGCCGGTCTGCGCGCCCTTCAGCTGCTGGCAACGAGCGCCGGGGTCGACGTGGCGGTTCGCTGCGCTGCGCTGGACGGCCTGGGGATGATGCCTTGCAGTGTGCTGGGGCACACCACCGTCCTCTGTCTGTGCAGCGAGGAGGCCGCGGCGGAGGGGGAGGGCGTCGCACCACCCCGCGTGATCGCACTTAAAAGTGAGGACCGGCAGGAGCGCTCCTCATCGCGTCGTGAGGCGGGGGGAAAGCCAACGTCTCGCCAGGTCGCGGAGAGCCGCGACATGGCGATGCCACTGTCCTTCTACGCCGAACCCACCCCACACGGCCCGTATGTTGAGGTGGCATCGGAGGCGGCTGGCGGCGGCGGGTCCGGCATCACCGCGTGGCGCCGCTGCAGCACTACGGGTGCGCCACCGCCGCCTTCTGCGACGTCTGCGGCCGCACGAGTCGCGGCCCCCCCACCATACACGCCGACGCACATCCTGCTGGATTCGGCAGTCGCTCGGGAACGGGTGGAGGCGTACGTGTCATCCAAGGACCGCGTCCGCCCGCGACGCGAGTACCCGAACCTCGCCCTCGTGATGCGTGACTTCTTCCTGTACTTCGTCGAGCAGGAGACGCGCCGTTTCCCAGCGACGTTTGTGCAAGCACAGCAGGAGGCGGAGCAGCAGCTCGGTGAGTTCCTGCAGACCGTCGAGCACGCCCTCGCCGATCCCACATCGGTGTTGACGCCGTTCCTCCTCCTGCCCTTCTCCTTTGAGGGATCTCTCGCGCAGGACCCCGACGTCATCTTCCGCCTCGAGCGGTGCTTGTTGGACGCACTTTTAAACTGCCCCGAGCCGGCCATCAAGGAGCAGGCGCTGTTGACCATGGCGTCGCTGCCGGCCACGGCGCGGCCGCATGTGGGACAGCCTGTGCTGGACTTCGCCCACGCCTACCAGCGGCGCTTCGAAACGCGGTGGGAAGCACCCACACCACCCTCCTCGCCGCCGCGCGACGGTGGGTCTGGCAGCGGTGGGGAGCCGACCCTGAGCGCACAGGAGGCGTCCGAAGAGGCGGTGCTAGTGGCCTCTGCAGTGGTGGTTGGCTACACCGCCGCCGGGGCACAGGACAGCGGCTATGCTGGTATGGCACTTGAGCAGCAAGCACGGGCGTTCCTCATGCGGCAGCTCGACTCGTCACGCCGGGCTGTCCGACATGGCGCGTGCGTCGGCCTTGGCGCTCTTGCGGCAGCGAGTGTTCTGCGCCCACCGCGGGGCGATGGTAATGCGGCTGATGCCGTGGCCAATGTCCCGCTTTGCGCGCCCAACGACGCCCTGCCGTTTGACATGGGCAGAGGCAGGAAGTCGTCGGTGCCCTCGGGGAGGAGGCAATCCACGGGGGAGGGGGAGGACGGGTTCGGAAAAAGAGCGGTAGCTGCTGGTGGGAGTGCCCCTGCCGTCGTCGATGCCCTCGTCGCTGGCCTGCAGCACGGTCGCCTCGGCCCTGAAGCGGCGGCGTGGGCGCTGCGCTGGCAAGGGCCCGCGGCCGGCGTGCGCGCGCTGTTATCGCTCCTCAAGGACGCCCGCCTCTCCCCCGCGGCTCACATCGCCGTCGCCGAGGCACTCGGCAAAGTGAATCCTCGGGGGGGCGCGAGTAGCACTTTCCGTGTCGGGGCCGATGGTGGTGGGGACCTGCTTGATGACGTGCTTGTGGGGCTCACACGCGCGGTGATTTCCCCCTCGGCCCTCTCCGAGGAGGCCGTGCTGGCGTGCGTCGACGCCCTAGCGGAGGTGGTCGACCGCAGTGACCCGGCGAGGGACGAGGACGCCGACAGCGTGGCGCCCGCGACGACCGACCCAGGCCTCCACAGACAACCACAGCGGCCCCTCCACCAACGCAGCACAGGTCTGAGGGTGGGGCTTGACGGCAGTGCCGTTGACCCGCAAGTCGACGAGGCGGCCTTCTACTACGAGTCGCGAGAGCCGCGCGACTGCTTCCTCGTCCTCCGCTCTATAATCGAGGCGGCGCCGTACCCCTTCGCGGTGCTGCAGGCGCTCTTCTACAACATGTGCCGCTACGGCGGCTGCTATGGGGAACTGTACGCCTCACAGACCGTCGTCGAAAGCGCCGAAGTGGCAGCGCGCGCCGCAGCGGCGTATGGGCTGCGCGCGTGTGGGCCAAAGGTGGCGCGGACCATCGCCCTCGCGATGAGCGACGACGCAGCGGCGGTCCGCGCAGAGGGCTTCGCGACGCTGGAGGCCATTGGCATCGACGGCATCGTGGCGCTTGTGCGGAGCCCGCGGCGCCCTGCCGCTCACCGACAGCAAATCCTTGCCGCTTTGCGCGACTGCCTCCTGCGGGATCTCGGCCGCGGAGTCCAGCGGGCTGCGGCGCAGGAGCTGTACGACCGCCTCGTTCAAGAGAACACTCAGATGGTGGTGCGGTAGAGCAGAAAAAAATAAGAAAGAAGTCCAGACGGTGAATGTGGTTCGGTATGGTAAGGTACATACAGAAACTCTCGCCGTCGGAGGACTAGAGCATACCACCCTCATGAGGATAGCGTATCTATACTTCGTGGAAAAAAGAACAGCAGAACTCATCAACTATACTTGTCGCTCCCTCTTTTCTCTATTTGTGTGGAGAACGGGATGCCGCCGTCACGCTCAGGAGTCGGATACCTGGTATATATATGTATACATATGTTATATCGTGAAACAGGCCCCACTCTGCCCTGGCCGAGGCGCCGTGTACACTTTATTATTAGTCTTCTATTGTGAGAGAGGCTTAGATCATTCACCTCACTTCCCACACTTCATTTATGTTTTCCCCCTTTATTTCCTCCTATTCCTGTTCCGACTAGAACTACACAAACACACACGCACACGCGGTCTAATTTTTACGTTGACCGTGATAGGTGTGAGACACTTCTTTTTTTTTGTTTATGTGAAGGGGAACGTACGCGCATATACACACACACCACACCCATACGTTGTTGAACCAAAAGAATCTGTGTAGTATGTCGTCGTTACAAACGTTGTGTCGCGAGGCCCACGAGCACGCGGGCGACGGTCGCCACGACGACGCGATCCGCCGATTTCAGGCCGCTATGGATCTCTTCATGGACCAGCGCTCCACCGAGCCGTCATCGGTGGAGGCGTACGTCGACGCCGCCGGCGGCCTCTGCGAGTGCCTCTACCGGAAGCGCGACCTCGACGCTTGCTTCCGCGCCGCCAGGGAGGCCATTGGTATCTACCCCGTAATTCCCCGCGCCTACGGGGCGATTGGCATGTGTATCGTGGACCGCCTTGTGCAGCAGGAGGCGGCAGCGGCGGCGGAGGGCGGGGATGACGCCTCGGCGCACCCTCCCCCAACTGGCGAGAAGGTGCGCAGTGACCCCCGTCGCTACTCGGTGAAGCTCTCCGGAGTGCTGTGCTCCGTCGATGAGGCCCACGTCTACCTCTGTCGCGCCATCTTGCTGGCCGGGGGCGATGGGGCGCTGCAGGTGCAGCTCGGGCCGTACCTCGAGACGGCCGTGCGCCTCATCAGCGAGCAGTTTATCTCCGCTAGCCACGCCCTGGAGCGGGAGTGCGGCGACGACCTCCTCGACCGCCTGTGTCCGCCAGAGGAGCACGGCAGCGACGGCCCCGTCTTTCTCTCCATCGCCCCAGCAGCGGTGCAGGCAACCGTCCGCAGCATCGACCCGCCAAACGCATCACTCCGGAACGAAGGCGGCGGGGCGGCGACGGTGGGGCCCATCTCCAGCGCCATCCCGCGCGAGGAGGCGCAGGCCATCCTTGCGCAGGCCGAGCAGCAGCAGCAGATGCAGGCCGAGGCTGCGGCAGCGGGAGAGGGGGAGGAGCTGCACAGCAATAACGGCCTCCCTGCCGGGGCCCGGCCCATTGACTACTCCCTCTCCGGGAGGCCAACGGCGGTTCGCGTGTGCCACGGGGAGCGTGGTGGACTGCCACGGGGACTCACCGTCGCACGGGCGGAGCGGCCCTTCGCGCTGGCCGCGTGGGTCATTCCACAGCCCGCGCGCTCCTCCAACGGCCACGGCGCCGGGGCTGCTGGCAGCACCCCACCCCCCATGTACGCAGACCCCATGACCGGCGTCGTCGCGGCTGAGTCGGCGACGTTACATGGCGGCGCGCCAACGGCGGAGGGCATGGCGCAGCTGATGGAGGCGGCCTTCCGCGCTGGCGGTGGCATGGGCCACTCGGGGCCACCCACCGTCTACTGCGCCGAGTGCGGTCGGGAGGTGAAGCTCTCCATGTTGGCTGGGGGCATGGCCACCGGCTGCGACGACTGCGGCGGCGTTGTCTACTGCTCCGCGGACTGCCAAGCAGCGCATCGGCCGCGGCACGAGGTGCACGAGTGCCAGCTGCGCCGGACGCTTCAGGCCATCGTCACAAGGACCGCCTCCCTCGCCGCGGAGGAGGACGCAGGGGGCGCGGACGACGGCCCGTCGCCGCCCAGCAGCAGCGATGCCGAAGAAGAGACGCCTGGGTCGGCGTGGACCGCGCGGCACTTTCTGTGCCAGGTTCTCCCGCTGGTGGTCGCCGTCTACGGCGGCATGCGAGCCAAGCGGCGAGGCCACGAGCTGCTGCGTGAGCAGTTGGCGAGGGGCGTTCAGCCCGCCCTCGTCGCCGCCGTGCCAGCTGCGGTGGTGGAGGCCATTGGTGAGCTGGCAGCCGTCGTGGAGGACCATGATGGTGGGGATATGTTCGGTCTGGTGGAGCGAAACGGGGACCCCATCACCGCCGCGACGTTGCTACTCCGCCTCGCGCTGTTGGTGCGACTGTACCAATGTCCACCGCCGATCCACAGCGCCGACGACCCCGACCGCGCTGACTTTCCCTTCTCCTTCTTTTACGCCGAGCGGCTCTTCTTTCGCCACTCGTGCTCGCCAAACTGCGTGTGGGTGAGTGCCATGCGCTCGGTCGTCACGAGCCGCTACGTCTTCAAGGGCGAGGAGCTGACGCTTGCGGTGGAGTCCAACGAGGGCAGCGGCGGCGCGGCCCCGACGGAGGCGTTCCCGCAGCACTGGCCGTGGCAGATTCGGCGCAAGTGGCTCATCCGGCACCACGGCTTCGCCTGCGGCTGCTGGCGCTGCACCCGCGAGAGCGAGAGCCTCATCGCCGCCCGCGGCGACTTATCGAACGAGCTGACCGAACAGCTCCTGACCGGTGACCGGCTGCGGCGACCGCGCGAGGCGGGCACTGGTGGGAAGGGAGGGGACGCAAACGCCGCGGTGGCGTACCCCACCCACCACTTTCACCGTCGCGTGCTCAAGACCATCGCGGACAGCCGCCGCCGCGTGGGCAGCGGCTCCGGCGGAGATGTCCGCGCGGCGCTGGACGCCCTTGACGAGGCGGCGGCGCAGGCCAGTGAGCACCTCCTCCCGACGCACTACCTCCTCGAGGAGCTGCGCGCCGCCTTTCTGCGCATCGCCGGACTGCACAGCAGCAGCGAGGCGGAGGTGGGGCGGTGGCGCGCGGAGGGGCGGGCGAGCCTTCTCTTCTACGAGGCGATGTGGCCCGGCGCGGTGCCGGCGAAGGCCGCCCTGATGGGCCGCATGCCCCCGCCCGCCGACGGTGGTGCGCGGCGCCGGGTCCACCACCGGCAGATGCGCAATCGCCGGCGCCCTGGCTCTGCCGCTGCCGGCGCCGTGACGACAGGAGGTTCCGGTCGACACCCATTGTTCGCGAACGTCGTCACGCCAACGGCGGCTGAGGCGGCCGCCGTGCCGGAAGCATTGCACGGCGACGGTCTGGTGGAGAACCAGCCGTCTGGTGGCGAGCTCTCAGATATCGCACCGCAGCGCCGCAGCCGTCCCCCGCCTCGGCCCGCGAAGGACTTCACGGAGGGCACCCCTATCGATCATTTCTACGGCTCCTACCAGGCGTGGTACACGTAAGAAGGGCCGGGGGGGGGGGGAGGGGGGAG
>AUXJ01000620.1:0-11656 GCA_000482205.1 Herpetomonas muscarum
TCCTCTGATTTCATTCTCTCCTGTTGTCTCTCTTTTCTTTTCCCCCTTTTATTATCTTTCCGTTTTCTTATTTTCCACCTCTGATAAATTTGTTTTCTCTATTTCGTTAATGTTTCCGCACCAGGTTCATGATCTTCACCATCTTTTCGTCTACCAAAGCATTTTTTTACTTTGACTTTCACTATTCCTTTCCTTCTCTACTCTTTCCCCCCCCCCTCTATCTTTTTTTTCGTTGATAATTTCCCGTTCTTCCCCATTAACCCTGTTCTCTTTCACTATCTAAGCGTCTTTGTTATACGAGGATTTCTAGTTTCTGCATTTTTTATTTCACCATTCCTTTCTTCGTTTACTCATTTTCTCTCCCTTGTACATTTCTCGTTTCAGCATCAGTGTTTCTTTTTTTTTCCCACGTGATCCGTTCTCTTTCCTATGAAGGACAAGAAAAAGTAGGTGTAATAACAACCGTATGAATGCGGATGCGCGCGACTCCTTATGGCAACGCGCATTTCGCTTGTTTTCTTCTCCGCCCAGTTGGGAAGAATCCTGCCGTACAAGGGGGAAAAACTCCCCATATGTTGGGGTACCTAACTCCCTCCCAGTCGCTACTGGAACATCCGAGGAACGTAGCGGTGGTGGTGTGGGGAGACGGCCACTAGTCATACTGTCACATGTATTGACACATGGCGGAAGCGTGCGTACTGCACCTCGCCAGATGATCCACCCCCACACACACTGTAAATGCACCTAACCAATCCTTTTCCTCCCGTTCACCTTTACTTTGCGTATCGGTATCCTCCATTTTCTCTTCCCATTCAGCGGTAGACATACAGTACAACCCTATATATATATATATCCATAGAAGTTCAGCGGATCGGTGCGCGGTGACCTCGACCTGCCCATACACGCATTTCCACAGGGAAGCAGAAAGGCAACCTGAAAAGAAGACACACCTCGCGGAGGATGTCCACCGACTCCACCACCCCGCCCTCAGTGGCAGCTATCGCCGATGCCCTGCTGGACCTCCCCGCCGCACTGCCCAATGATGCGGGTCCGAGCACTGCGTCCGGCGTGGAGCGGAGCCCGCAGGAGGAGAATAGGGCGCCCCCCAGCAAAGTGCACCGCAGCCTGGCGGCCGGCCAGGTCGATCGCCTCGTAGCAGCAGCCCTCCCTGACGGAATGCACCTCTCTCGGGATGCACGAGTCGCTTATCAGAAGGCAGCCACGATTTCGCTGCTGTACCTCGCCTGCCTCGCCGACGACGAGCGGACGCAGAAGATGAAGGGTAAGAAGCGGTCGACGCTGACGGCGCAGGATGTGCGGGACGCTGTGGCTGCGGCTGGCATGTCCCACCTCCTGCCCCTCATGCGCACCGGGAACAAGCGCACGCGGAATTGACACGAAGTGGGCCCCCCCCCCTGTGGATTATCTTCGCGATATGGCCCATGCGAATAGGATTGAAGCAATCGCAAGGGTATTACATGCACACATCCACATACACAATATATACATTTATGCTTTTGGTGCATTTGTACTGATTGTATTCCATAGAGAGAATGGCCTATGCGTCGCATCCGGTGCGAGAAAAGAGGCCACGGCTCTGTTGGTGAGCAAACACACCTTCCAACGTTCATTCAAACTGAAACAACATTCGTCCGCATGGTCCAGTGAAGATGGAATTTTACAGGCAAGCACAAACACACTTGCTAAAACATGTACACAACGTGGGTGCACTACGTCTCGGACATGCTAGTCAGTAGGGAGCAGAGAGTCTATGTAACAGGTACATCTCCCTAAAATCCCTGATCAACCCCCCGGGTAACCCCTGTCTTGTCCTCGTGATCTTTCCTTATCATCCCTCTTTCCCCACCTTTTCATGTTTTCTCTCTCTCTGCGTGAATCCATACTTTATCAGGAGAAGGAAACTGCGCTTCGTCTTCAGGATCTGTAGAGCAGTGTTGCCCTGTTCGAGGGAGGACAAAGCGAATAATTTCGGTTGTCGGTGAGTGCGTGTGGGCGGATTTCCTCTCGAGTTGTCACAGCATCCATTATAACTATTAATCCCACTCCCCCCCCCCTGTACCACCATCCAACTTTTTTATTCTCTCTTCTAGACCCTTGCACGTTGAACATTTTCGACAATAGACAAAAGAGCATGATCACCGAGGCGTGGCGTCTGCTCCGCGAGCGGACGTGCGACCCCGACCACGAGCGGTGTAAAACGGCTTTCGTCGCCTTTCTCTGCCTGTGGGCCTTCTCAGTCGTTGCCTCCATTAGTGCACATATGCTGTACCTTCGTCTTGAGGGTCTACTCATTCTACACCACTGCTTCTCCTTTGGTGGGGCCATCGTCGCCCGCGTCCTGGCCGCCAGCAGCCCAACCGAGACACGTGCGGCTAGCAACGGACCTGCAGCGGTTACCCCGCATCCTTATCCTTTCATCTTTGGCCTGTATCGTGTCCGGTCGATTGTGTGCTTGACTGGCGCCATTTTTGTTGCATTCGGTTGTGTGACGACGGTGATGGAGAGCCTGCACGCTGTGATGCACACCCACCACGGTGGCGTCGTTCTCGTCGTCCTTGTCCCTGCGGCGCACCTGGTCCTCACGCTAATGTACCGGAAGGAGCTCCTCGCGCTGGATCGCGTGTGCGGGCGCCCGGCGAACCGCTACGGCGTCAGCGCGGATGAGAAGCACCTGTTCCAGCAGGTGAAGACAGTCTCCCTCACGCTGGCCAAAGGGATGGGCGGCGGTCAGTGCATGCTGCCCGGTGCGGGCGGTATCTCTGCTGGCAGCTCTCCGTTCCGAGGCGACCCCAACTCCCCGTTGATGTTCAACGCGGGCAGCGGCTACGGGAACGTTTCGCTACTCGCGTCTCTCTTCAGCAGCGTGCGGCTTTTCCTCGTCCCCGCCGCCGGCCTCACCTGTGCCACGTTTGTCTACATGCTGCACAGCACTGCCCCAGACACGGTGCTGACGGTTGTCATCGCCGCGTACTACCTTGGCGTCGCTGTGGAGCAGGGGCGGCAGAATGTGTGGCTCCTGCTTAACAACACGACGCGCGATCCGACCAAACTCAGCGCGCTTGATAGGGCGATGCAGCAGGTGCGGCTGCTCGACGGCGTCCTGTCGGTCCACTCCACCGCCTTCTTCTCCGTCACCCCTGCCGAGCTGGTGGCGGTCGTGCGTCTCATTGTGACCTCGGGCGCCGACGCGTCGGCGGTGACCTACCACAGCCGCCGCATCCTCGCTGACGTCGCGAGGCACGTGTACGTGGAGTGCTTCTTCCCGAATGTGCCCGCGGACGCCCAAATCCTCTCGCGTGGCTTTCTGCCTCGGAAGGTTGCTGCTGACGGTGGTGGAGATGGCGGTGGTGGGTGTTCAGGCCACCACGGCCACAGTCACAGCCACAATCACGGGCACAGCCACGCAGGCGGGTGCGACGACCATGCACATGGCTCCGCCCACGACTGCGAGCATGGCCTTCATAGCCAACAGCAGCAGCCACCCCAAGGTCGGCCGCAGCAGCTCCCACCACCACCACCGGGCGCCTTTTCTGGCGGTGCGCTGTCACACGGCTTTGCCCCTCCTAGCGGCGGCGCGGCACCGGCCTTTCCTTCTGCCCCCGCGTGGGACCCGCAGCCGAGCCGCAGTCTCATGGACGTCTTCCCAACTGGGGCGCCGTCTCTGGTGCCCCCACCCGCGCCGCGGCCGGCACGCAGTCCCCGCGGCAGCGCGCCAGCGAACCCGCCGCGGGCGTTCCCCTCTCCACCATTCGCAGCGTCGTCAGGCGTGGGGGCGGCACCGGTGTACACGCCAGCTGGGAGCCGTCCTGCCGTGGGCAACGGCCACAGCAGCCCCTACACTGCACACATCGTCTATCCGTCGAACGCCACCGATGCGTCCCTCCCCCCGCACAAGCAAAGGGGCGATATCGTCTAGGCGCTTGTGCGTCTGAGTAGTTATACACACGTGCTCAGATTTGCACGCACGCCCCATGTCCACAGTCTTCCGTGGAGCGTGCGCGCGTGTGTGTATGCGTGCTTCAGTTACACCAATCTTCACCACAACAAGATGATCGCACCTTCAGTGGACGCGGTTTTGGATGGGCGGGTCATTACAAGAAAGTGACAAGCAATCGTCTTCTGTGTGACGTGGTGCATGGCAGACACTATTGACTTTCCCGTACTCTCCATTCTTGGAGGGTGATCTGTACACATACGTTTGGAGCGTATACGGGCAGCGACAAGGGGAAGAAATACAATACATATTGTATAGCGGAACGGCAATCCTTCCACTAAAACAGAATGCAGACAGACAACATGAAAATATCTAGGAAGGACCACACGATGGACGCGATATCCATGTCCACGGCCACGATTCCCCATCATGTATTTGTAGTGTGTTTCCTCTCACCTCGGCGATGTACGACGTTGGTCGACAATTGGTAGCTGATTAAACGAAATGTGAGTTTGTTCTGAAGTGGATTTTTTTTTGCCCACATTTGTCAGTATTCAATAACACCGTGTCTGCGTGGCTAGTGGGAGAACAGTGCAGACAATTGTCTTCTCTCGTTATCTCTCATTCTATACTTCAAATATTCTTTCCCCAATAGGTAGATGCGTCACGTGCCTTTTAGAATAGACCATCATACGGCGCGGTAGCCAACTTCAACCCTACGGTGTTGCTCTTATTTGTTGGCGTACACCTTTTCATTTGGCTCTACATCCATTTCGATGACTGATACGGGTGAACGGGAGGGGTTTCACGTCCTCACCTGCGAGAGTCGCGATGACGTCATCACGGTACCGATCCCTGATGACTGCAAGCCACTTTCATGCAGCGTACAAGCAAAAGGCGGAGCAACGGGGCTCCTCGCGTCCTTTTACAACCCTGAGGCGCACACATGGGTGGTGCACCACGCGCCTGTTGACATTGGAGCCGTCACCGTTATTGTGAAGGTGCTGGCGCTCATGGACCCGCACCACGCCTTTACCGTCCACATTGCTGCAACCGCGGCGACGGAGGGCGCAGGCGACGACGAGCTCTTTGAGCTGGGTAGACGTTCCTTTCTCTACAATTCAGCCCGCGAGTCGCGACCAGAGAATCCTGCTGCGCACCGTAGCTGGCCACCCGACCGGCGTGAGGCGCCCGAGTACCCGCGCGACCTCGTCTGCCTCGCCGCGCCGCTCCCCTTCCTCGAGGGCTACGTCCTGTGTGGTGGCGGGTTTGTCTCCGACTACCCTGTTTACACCACAGGACCCGCCATGCCCATCGCGACGGATCTCTTCTACGACCGCGTCGTCAGCGGTGACCCCGAGTTTTTCGATGTCGCCGCTGCAGTGCGGGACGGCTCCATGAGCTCGTACGCAGCGTATGAGTGGTTGCTGCAGCAGCGTCCCCACACAGCAGCTCCTCAGCAGGGGTCGCGGGAGGTGGAGTACGCAGCATGGTCGGTGACGGCGGCCCCAAACGCGGGGCTGATGTGCTTCGCGATCGGCATTCGCAGCAGGGAGCTGAGCAAAGGGGTGGAGGAGAGTTTTGCCAGCACCGACACCACAACTGGCGATGATGGTGGTGGTGTGACTCCCACCCGACCACGCCGTGTTCGAGAGTTGCTAATGATTGACCCAGCCGAAGCCGTGGAGCGCCTAGGACGGGCTGTCGGTGATGACGAGGCTCTTGGTGGCAGCGCCATGAGCCAGCAATCTCCGGAAAAGGCAGAACAGAAACCGGTCTTCACACCCAACGCCCGGGGCCGGTTGTCGACGCGGTTCCGACCCGGGCAGCTTATGAGCCCCTCACAGTTCCCCTCCACGGACAGCGAAACAAGCTCCCTAGACAGCCTCGCATCTTCGGAAGAAACCTACGGGCATACAGCACCCCTTTCGAAATCTGGGCGGCATTCGGGGAGAAAAGTAGCCGATCATCACGCGCATACGGCAGCCTTGGGAGGTTCCCGGGACATGATCACACCACACTCCAAGGGACGCGGTATGGTCAGAGGTGTGTGTCGCGAACTAGCCCTTGCCAACTGCGAGGGCGGTGGCGCCTTGTACGACCACCCGTCGCAACCGACTGACGCCATTATGGAGGAGCGTCGACAGCGAAAGGAGATGATGCGGATGGTCACGCTGCGGCGGTTCTTGCGCTTTGTCTACCGTCCAAACGTTGGTACCGTCGACGTGCGGCTGCCGCCCCCTTTCGGTGCGCTGCGTGTGCGATACGGCCTCTGTCAACAATCGTGTGAGGCAGCGGAGCGACTCTTCTACCGGAAGGAAAAGGTCACGTAGAGGGAGACAAGTAGCACAGCGCAGTTTCCTTTTCCCTTGACAAGGTGAATTGAACGAGCGTCTGGCGGAATCCACGGCCTGAACAGTTATCTTTCCCTCGCGGCTCTAAGTCTGATGATATTGACCGAGTGTGTGTGGTGGGTGGACTTTGCTGAGTCACCAATCCGTTCGACGACTGTACATCGCCTTTTTTTTTCCTCCACGAGCTTCACGTCGCCGTGCGGCCTTGCTTTATGATTGATAGACTAGACACACACAAAAATAAATAAAAAATACACGTAAAGGACGGTCACCTCGCTGCGCATATTTGTCTGTTTCGAAGATTAATGGGGGTGCTGACCCGATGCAGAATGGTTGTACAAAATGCGTATGACAACTTGAATAATAACTGGACTAGCCCCATTCTACTTGTATCCTTACCTCCAAACCCTCACACACAAACACACAAACACATGTAGCACGTGTAGTACATTTATCGGGTCGCTGAACGTAACCAGGCGTCATTTCCTCACATTAATTCAACTTATTTCTTGATTTTTTGTCCTTGACATTTTTTCTCTCCTCTTGTCCCCCCCCCCTTCAGGGACGAACTACTACCGTTTTATTCGCGCTCCATTCTCTCCTTTCAGTTGAGTCACACACCATGCTGCGCCGCACCCTCGCAAAGTCCGTCCAGTACGGGTCTACGCCCAAGGACATCCGCTACGGCATGGAGGCACGCCAGGCGCTGCTGCGGGGCGTGGACAACCTTGTGAAGGCCGTCGGCGTCACTCTGGGCCCCAAGGGCCGCAATGTCATCCTTGAGATGCCGTACGCCAGTCCCAAAATCACGAAGGACGGCGTCACGGTGGCAAAGAACATTGAGTTCGAGAACAGCTTTGAGAACCTCGGCGCGAGCCTCGTGCGGCAGGTCGCGGGCCTCACGAACGACAACGCTGGTGACGGCACGACGACGGCGACGGTGCTCTCCGGCGCCATTTTCCGCGAGGGCTTCCGCAGTGCCGCGACCGGGACGAACCCGATGGACTTGAAGCGTGGTATTGACTTGGCCTGTCGCGAGGTGCTTGTCTCTCTCGCTGAGCAGTCGCGTCCGGTGACGTCCAAGTCGGAGATCACCCAGGTGGCGATGATCTCGGCGAACATGGATAACGAGATTGGCGCCCTTATTGGAGACGCGATGCAGCAGGTTGGCAAGGACGGCGTGATCACCACGCAGGAGGGGCGGTCGCTTAACACGGAGCTGGAGCTGGTGGAGGGCATGAGCTTCGACCGCGGCTTCATGTCCCCGTACTTTGTGACCAACACCAAGGCGCAGAAGTGCGAGATCGAGGACTGCTTCGTCCTTGTCGCAAACCGTAAGCTGTCGAGTGTCGCCCACATCCTCCCCGCGCTCAACTACGCCATTCAACAGAAGCGCCCCCTTCTCGTCATTGCCGAGGAGGTGGAGGGTGAGGCGATGCACACCTTCCTGTACAACAAGATCCAGGGCCGCATCAACGGCTGCGCCGTGAAGGCGCCGGGCTTTGGCGACATGCGCATCAACCAGCTACAGGACATTGCCGTCTTCACCGGCGCCCAGATGATCTCCGAGGACCTCGGCCTCTCCCTCGACCAGAGCGACTTCTCCGAGCGCTTCCTCGGCACGTGCCGGAAGGCGACCATCTCCCGCGACGAGTGCATCTTGATGGAGGGCGGCGGTAGCGCGATTGCTGTGGAGGAGCGTGTGCAGATGATCAAGGACATGATCTCCGCCGAGGACCACGAGTTCAACCGCGAGCGCCTCGTGGAGCGTCTCGCGAAGCTCTCCGGCGGCGTTGCTGTCATCAAGGTTGGCGGGGCGTCGGAGGTGGAGATCAACGAGAAGAAGGACCGCATCATTGACGCCCTCAACGCCACCCGCGCGGCCGTGTCGGAGGGCATCCTCGCGGGCGGCGGCACCGCGCTCCTCATCGCGTCCCTCCGCCTGGAGGCGCTGACAAAGGACCGCCGGCTGCCGTCGGATATCCGCACCGGCGTCAACATTGTCAAGCGCGCGGTGGGGCTGCCGGCCCGGTACATTGCCAACAACGCCGGTGTCGAGGGTAGCGTCGTGGCGGGCAAGATTCTCGCCCGGAAGGACGCCTCCTTCGGCTACAATGCCCAGACGGGGGAGTATGTGAACATGTACGAGGAGGGTATCATTGACCCCATGAAGGTGGTCAAGTCCGCCGTGGTGAACGCGTGCTCCGTCGCCGGCATGATGATCACGACCGAGGCCGCTGTGGTGGAGAAGGATCTGCCCAACTCGCTCAACCGCATCGAGGATAAGGGGATGCAGGACAAGAACAAGAAGGAGGAGTATGACAACCTCAAGAAGAGCGTCAACGAGGCCAAGGCACCCATGCCAAAGCTGGCGCCGCCGATGAAGTTCGACATGAAGGGTCTGTAACACACACACACACACAAACACAGAAACGGAATCACTGAAAAGGTATATTACCAAAGGGTGCACATGATCGTTTTGTTGTCTTTTGTCGTTTCCTTCGTGCCTACGAGGGTGGTGTTGTTATCATGTCGTTATCCGTTCTGTCGGTGGAGTGGCCCACCTTCAACCCCCTTCCATTTCTTGGTGTCGGTCCGTGTGCGTCTTTGGTTTGTCATCCAGGTGATTTCCGCGGTTCTGTTGTGTTTTCATGATTGCCCACCCTTCTTGTCTGCGTCTGCTGCCACTCGACGCTTATATCGATATTTTTTTCCTTGCGCAGTCGTTACAGAGTTCACTTTACTACACTTACACATACCTCACACAAACAAAATAAAGAGAAAGCCACATCCCGCTACTTGGCTATAGAATCTGTTGTGGTGGCGGTACCCGGGCTGCGTACATGATATCTCACGTCCCGAGGATGCACAAATTCTGTTTCCTAAGGTTATTGGTGCTTTAACGCGCGTTCTCCACTTTGCAAGAGCAATCAACCCGCCGAGTACCCGAGATCCTGTATCCTCCATTTGGCAGTAATTCCACTACGATTATCCCTTCCTCTCCACCCATTGAACATACGCTTCCTGTTATTATGTGTATCGGTTCTTCCTATACCACCCCAAATGCACTGGTAATGACATAACAGTGGAACATATCTACACCCGACTTTTGGTGCTGTTTCCGTGTTTTTCTCTCCTCCTTAGAACGTATCACTACTCGGAGATTTTTGGTTGGAGGCGCAGTTCTTCGTCCACCGTGTTGCAATAGTAAAAAAAATCGGGGACGCGCCACCTCTCTAAAGAACACATATAGGTCTACTTTAACGACACACACAAACGCGCAGAGCAAGGTAGCGCCCGCTTACCGCGGCTGCAACAAGTAAACAGCAAGACAGAAAAAAAAGAAGTCACTCACCGACAGGGAATCGTTAGGGGGAAGTCACAAGAACCATAACACGTTTGTCGTTAAAATCTCATACAGATCCTGCTAATCCTCGGTTGCCGTCCTCGCCTGAGTGCTGTTTCGCAGGGCGACTTTTTCCTACAATTTGGTCCTCCCTTGATATTCATTTATCTTTGTCTCTTTCGTTGTTTCTCTCACTTATTCATTCCCTAACGAGGGCACGTAATAAACCACAAAGGGAAAACAGAAAATATGTCCGCGGAGGCTGCTGCTGCGAAAACCCTCAAGGCCAAGACGGTCTTTGAGAAGAAGGAGGAGGACAAGCGGAACCCGGTGAAGCTGATTCTCCTAGGTGATAGTGCAGTGGGCAAGTCCAAGCTTGTGGAGCGGTTTCTCATGCAGCGCTACGTGCCGGTGCAGATGTCGACCTACGCCCTCACCCTATTCCGCTACGACTTTGAGACGGAGGATGGCCAGGAGGTGGACGTGGACATCTGGGACACGGCTGGCCAGGAGCGGTTTGCCACCATGCACCCCGCTTACTACCACGAGGCCCACGCCTGCATCCTCGTCTTTGATGTTACGCGGAAGGCAACGTACAAGAACCTAGAAAAGTGGTTGGGCGAGCTGCGCAACTACCGTGAGCACATCCCGTGCATCGTCGCCTGTAACAAGGTCGACACGGACCCAGGTGTCATGTCCACAAAGTTTGCGTTCCCCGAGAAGCACAACTTCCCCCTCGAGTACGTCTCCGCAGCCGATGGCACGAACGTGGTGCAGCTGTTTGAGGAAGCCATTACCATTGCCACGGCGTATAAGAAGAACCCGAAGAATGAGGACTTTGTCGCACAGGTCCTCAACATCATCAACGACGCGAAGAAGAAGGAGAACGAGAGCTGAAACAATACAAAAAAAACGAAGAACAATTATAACAACAACAACAACTGAGCAGCAGACGCACTGGAGCACCGGCTGTAATCATACTCAGCGGAGCTGACCTTGCGCTTGGTCTGTTCTATTTTCCTTTTCCTTCGTTTTTCCATTTCCTAGACATTTCTATATGACGTTTCTCTCTCCCCTCCCCCCCCCCACCCACTTACATACCCTTCCAGCATATATATCTTTTCGTTGTTGGCTCGCTGTGATTATCCCAGTGCCTTGACAGTGCAATTTTGTTATACCAACCCATATCTGCCGCTTCTTTAACTATCCTCCCCATGACTTCTTTTGTTTAGCTACCACCTACCTATGTTTATTACGGTATATTGCCCTGCATTCAATCACACTACGAAAATGCATAGACACAATACAGCCGCACACTCTCTGAGCGCGCACTATCACCACCACCTCTTCTCTCCCCCCCCTCCTCTCTCTGCCCGCTCCACCGTCTTTTCTTCCTCATAATTTCTATTGAGCACGAACAGTCGTCGCAGTGGTGAGGGTCTGTTTGTGTGTGTGTGTGTGTGTGTGTGTGTGTTTGCGAATAAAAGTGTAAGTGTGCGTGTGTGGCTGCATCGAATGTTTTTTTTCCTGCTGGCGAAATACTGCAGTGGGTGTTTGTGAGAGGAGTCGACGTACTGCACAGCTTCCCGCCTCTTACTACTACTCAGTCGCTCACAGGCTATTGGAGAACGCCCAGAAAACGTGACGCAAAGAAAAAAAACGCCACTGTACACACACACACACACACACACACACTCAGACACAGTCACGCATACTACGTCATTCGTACTAAGAAAAATATTAAACAGAGGGAAGGTCTCTGTCGCTCTCAGCGATACAATCACCCGTTCTCTAGGAAACTGCCACGTGTGTGTAGGCCCAACCTCCTAGATGAATGGTAGTATGCAGGCCCGAAGGTGTCTCTCTGACTCCGCACGCAGATGTTGCTCTACTGATGTCTCTTCTCCTACTCATATTCGCTTGATGCTACCCTTTTGTAGACACACCCTCAGTGTTATTTCCCTAACCGTCTAGTACAACTCTCCACCAATACCTTCTCTG
>AUXJ01000638.1:0-14603 GCA_000482205.1 Herpetomonas muscarum
CCCCCTCCTCTCTCTCTCCCCCCCCCGCCTTGTTACCTAATTACCTGTTTTCCTTTTCCCTTTCCACCTTTCTTGACTGTGTTATTGTTTTCTTCTCTTCTTCTTTTTGTAGCTTCTATCGTCCCTTTCGCGGAACACACACGGCACCTACCTCTGCAAGCTTTGATGGCAGCACTGCCTCCATAAATACTTTCTGTTCCCAACATTCACGTTTTGTTTGTGTTTTTTTCTTTTGTTCCCTCCTCTCTCTCTCCTTCCCCTGCCGTATTACACATCACGCCTGTAACAAACATTTTTCTATTTCTCTCTCTCTCTCTCTCTCCTCCTCATCTCCCAAACTTGTGCTCTTTTCCGACGCATCGGTGGCATACAGTATCTTTTTTTCCTCTTTAAAAAAAAAGTCGCGCCTACCCAATTGCCGAGAGAAGGGCTACACCCTTGTCATTACGTTCTCTGATTCTTTCTTTTTTATTGTCTTTTGTTCTTCCCTGTACATACACACAACAGGTCTACCCGCTGGGTCTCCCCCCAGGTACGACAGCCGTGAGGCGTTCCCTCACACGCGTTTTCTTATACACCACAAACAGGCCACGACTCCGATTCTGCCTCTCTCTTATAACATCTATTATTATATCAAACACACTGAATTTGTTCTCGAATCCAATCTTACTCTTCGTATACACACACACACACACACACACACACAATATAATCTCTCACGTAGCCACACTGATACGTGGGTAGTGTCCACGCGCTAAAGCTCGACCCATATTTTTATTTCCCTTTGTGCTGGGGGTTACTACATTTGCCATTTTGTGTTTCTGTTTCCCTCTCTTCTTATTCTGCCTGAAAAAAAAAAGAACTATCTGCATAGAAGATGATGCGGAACGACTTTGACACGTGGGTGGAGCAGAACCCGATGGTGCGGCCAGACGCGGAGCCGACGATTGAGCTGCTGTCGCAGGGTCCGTACACCGTGGGTGCCGCAGAGGCGGTCGTGTCGCGGTCGACAACGTACAACGCGAAGAGCATTCAAACGGCGCCGTTTCAGTTGGGGTCGGTCTACGTGCAGGACCCGAATGAAGGGCCCTCCTCGTCGTCGCCAGCTGGCAGCACCCACCTCGAGGCGTCGACGCTGGCTGGGCTGTACAACGCTGGGTACCGCGGCTTCGTGAAGCGGCAGCGGGAGCGAAGTGAGTCTGGCTTCAATCTCCCGTCCGCTCCACCCGACTTTGACGGGAGCGCACCAACGAACCCCGACGCTGTCGCGCAGCACGTCCACGGCCTCGCGCGGGCCTACGGCAGCGAGCCGCAGGACCCCACACCCTTCGACATGTTCCACGAGGTCGTGCTCGACATCGCCAACACCTTCGTCGCGCTGAACGCGAGCACCACAAGCGGCGCCGAGCACCACCACACGTCCCTTGGCAGTCCCAATTCCCCTGGTGTTGGTGACCTGGTAAGCACCGACAACTGCGACGGCAACGACGACACCCCCGGGAGCTTAGCGGCCTCCTTGACGCCGAACAAGGCGCGGAGCGACGCGGGGCACGACGCACCGGGCGGGGAGGTCTTCAGTGACGCGGAGAGTGACGGCGTCGAGGCTGACGACCAGTACCACCTCTACTACGAGTCCCCCGCCCTCAGCGCGGAGTCTTTCTCGCTCTCCATGGCCTTTGCGTCTGTCCCGAGCATGTCAGACGCGAACCTGCGGGTTTTGCGGCGGCGCCTCCGGGCCGATATCCGCGTCGCGCGTCTCGTGCCGAGTTACACCGTCCACGGCACCCTGCAGTTCTGTGAGCAGTGCGTGGCTAACGGTTCGAAGCCGCTTGAGCACGTCAAGGATCTCCTCTCATTGGTCGGTACCCTAGTCACGACGCGGGGCCGCACACGGGAGGTGCTACGCTACCTGAGCGTCCTTGAGGCGTTCCAGCACGGGTCCACCGACATCATCCCGACTTCCATCCCCTACGGACTGGATATTGTGGAGGCCTTCAGCTTCCACACCCGGTCGCTTTGCGCTGTGGCATCCCCTGTGGACTACTTCCAAGACGAGCCACGCCCCCTCCGCGTCGCGCTGCCGGAAGGCGCGAGCACGCAGTGCTTTTGCTTGAGCCCCCGTGGTGATTTGCTCGCCGTCGCGACACGGGAGGGCATCAGCGTGTTCAGCGTCAGCACCGGCGAGGTTCTGGCGCACCGCACCTTCAGCGAAGGCGCCACTGCACATCCCCCGGCGAGTCAGAGCGGCAGCGCCGTGGACGTCATGGCGGGCCCCACCTCCCCATACAGCAACTCTGGTCTCCCCAACGCGATTGGGACGACGCAGCCCAGCGGGAATGAGGACAGCGCCTCCGCTGTCCCGTCGGCGTCACCGGGCTCCACCGGCATCCACACCCTCGTCTTCTCCGAGGACTCCACGGAGCTGCTCGCGACGCATAATAACGGCAAGTCCCACACAGTCTACTCCAGCCTCCTGGCGGTGAAGGAGGAGCACACGTGCACTGTCCCGTCGCTCGCGTGCGACTACGCTGACGGCGTGCTTGAGCTGCTCCCCCCGCCTTCGCTGCCTAGCGGCTGCACCACGCACGCACTCAGGCTGCTTGGTGGCAGTCAAACGGTCTACTCGTCCATTGAACGGGTTGCCACGGACCCAACGGGTGAGTTAATTCTCTGCGCGCATGTGCACAGCGAGTTCCGCGGGGAGCTGGTGGTGATCACGTCGGAGGTGGAGGAGCTGCGCGTGGGGCTGGATGATGGCGCGATTGTGCTCTCGCAGTCTGGCAGCACCTGCCGCGGCGTCGTCCGCCCCGATGCGCCGTGGCTGTTCCTGCAGGTGCGCTGGACGCGGGGCTCGTGGTCGGCGGTGGTGAATGACCGCCTCGTCGA
Organism: Herpetomonas muscarum; assembly: GCA_000482205.1. Taxonomy (NCBI): domain Eukaryota; phylum Euglenozoa; class Kinetoplastea; order Trypanosomatida; family Trypanosomatidae; genus Herpetomonas; species Herpetomonas muscarum. The sequence continues at coordinate 2,887 of AUXJ01000638.1, forward strand.
CTTGTGCGGCCCACGTACAGGGCAGTCCAAGTCGTTCCTTGTGAGCCAGGTCAGCTGCATCACGGGCCGCGGCCGCGTGGCGTCCTTCACGCTGTGGGCAAGCGTCGGCGAGTCGGTGACAGCCGTCAAGACCTATGCGCAGACGCGGCGACTGGAGCATGGCGTGCGGGCGCTTGTCAACTTCCCCCTCGACGAAGGCATGGGGAGATGGCTGAAGGAGACGGTCACCGGCGCCTGTGTGACGCTCGCCGAGGATGCGTTCGTGTGGGACGACAGCTGCCTCACTCCCTGCCACGCCCCGACCACCTCCAACGGCAGTACGCTGAGCAACTATACAACCAGCCCTCGTACGCTGTCGCTTCTTCAGGCGAATGGAAGCCTCTCCGCTGCGTGCTCGCCGCTTGTTGCTTTTGATAGCGCCCAGATGATGGAGGGGAAGGCCCTAATTAGCGCCTTCAAGGTCTTTCTAATTCTCCCGTCCTCCATCAAAGGAAGCGACGACACGGTGCTTGAGGTTGAGCGAGCGACAAATACGGTCCGCCGCGTCTATCGCTGCCCTCGCTCCTGCGCGGAAAATCTCTACTCGTTGCTGTGGGACGAGTCAGAGCTGGTGCTGTTTCAGCCGCGCTTCAGCACCTTCAGCTCCTCCCGCCTCTACACGTTTAGCAACGGCGAGAGCACGCTCACGAAGAGCGGGCTCGGCACCACCGACGCACCGCGCAGCTCAGTACCCTGGCTCCTCCACCATTTGTACAAGCGCATTTACGTTGAGAGCGCGGAGCTGTACCGGCTTCCAACGGAGACCTCTCCCATCTCCATCCCAAACCTGCGGTTTCTCGCGCAGATGCTGTCGGCCGTGACGCCCAACCACGACGGACTGCGCGTCGCAGCGCTCCTGTCCATCACGCTGGTCCACTTTCAGATGCTCGTCGCCGCCGACGAAAATGCTCTCTCGCAGGTGGCCTCCGTGCTGAAGCCCGTCTGTGCGCGCATCCTCACGTACTTTGACAACGACGCCATCCAGGAAACCGCGAAGAGGCTGCTGAGTGCGGCGACGCGCAAGTCGCTGACGCTGCAGGATAAGGTGGACGCCGTGCTCGACGCCGACACGCAGCGCAGTGCCGAGGTGCTCAAGATGTGCATGACGAAGGAGTCGTTCCTCACGGTCACGCAGCACATTGCCGCGTCAAGCCCTGAGAAGCTTGTCGCGGTGGCCCACCGATTCCTCGCCATGTGCCGGGAAGAGGAGGAGGTGTCTGGCGCTGGTGCCCGCGCCACCGGTGCGGCAGCAGGCCCCGCCAGCTTCAGCGAGACAGAGCGCGGGTCAGTCAGCGTCATGCGGCTCACGGGATGGTTCGTGCTCTCCAGCGTGGCCGTGCTACGGGCTAAGCGCAAGATGGATGTCCTGTCCCAACTGCTGCAGGTATTTGTGGACTACGCCGCAACGGCGATGCGCGCGAGCGACCCGCCACGGAGTCGGCGCGTGGCACCGCAGCACAGTGTCCTCCACACAGGGTGCGTGTCGTTGTTCATCGCCGTCGCCGACCTCTGCCCGGAGGCACTCACGCCGGAGACGACGGACACGCTGCTGGAAATGCTGCAGCAGCTGCGCTCCTCCGGCGCCTCTGGTGTGGAGACGGAGGAGGAGATGAAAAAACTGAGACAGACTCGTGTCGAGTTCACCACCCGGGAGGCCTGCGACGTGTACCCGGCGGAGCAGGACTCAAATGGCCGCGTGTGGCGCCTGGGATTTGACTACAGCCGCGCTACAAGCGTCAGCATTCAGAAGGAGGCGTCGACGGCGGACTTCACCGTGATCCACACTGTTCGCAGCCGGCAGACGAAGCCGAAGGCGTCCGTCCTCACGGCGAGCCAGCCCTTTGTGAAGCTGCCTGGGGGGGAGTTCTTTCTCTACGGCTCCGGCGAGAACACCTTCTCGGTTGCGGCCCAGTTCGCCTTTACCGTCGACGGCTCGTGGACGACGCTGCTGACGGAGGCGGTGCACTACCTGCTGACAAGCCACGCGAAGCACCTCACCCGTCGCGGTACGACGAATGAGACGTTCATCCCGCTCTTCATGCGGGAGGGCCTCAGCACGCAGGCGCTCGCCCGCCACGGCATCACCCTTGCCGACCGCGACCAGTCTTGCCAGCTCGCCCTTAGCGTTCTCGAGGACAGTGGAGAGGGGCGCGACTTTGTCGACGCGGTGCTGCACAGCATGCGTCGCAGCATTGTGCCGTCCATGCGGCCGGTGATCCAGTCCCTGCTCGCCATCCTTGTCCACAGCGGCGCATCCATCGCGCAGGCCGAGGATGAGTTGAAGCTGCGCTGGTTCAGCGGTGAGTGGGGCAGCAAGCTCCAGGGGCCGTCCCGCGACACGACGCGGGCCTTTCTGCGGAATCTGGCTGAGTGGGTCTGCAACTCCCTGTACTACCAGCCGGAGACAAGGTGGAATTGCATGAACACCAGCCAGTCCTTCAACCGTCGATCCTCGTCCGACCGGCGGCACGAGGCGTCCATGAACACGTCCCGCTCCATCTCGGAGCGCCGCGGCTCGATTAGCTTTCGTCGGAGTATCATGAAGGGCTCCCCCTACGCTGACGTGCTGGACCAGGTGAGGACGCTGCTGTCAAAGGACGTGCGGCCGCAGGACATTGAGGCGGCGCTGACGGAACGCACCCGCAACGCGCTGCACATGATGCGAGGGCTGACGCTTCTCCTCCGTCTGCTGAACCCCTCCCCGGCGTCCGACGACACCAAGGCGCCTCAGACGGAGCAGGTAATTAGCGAGAAGCTCCTCATTGAGGTCCTGCGCGTGCTATGGAGTTTTGCCGGGATCGACACGGGGGTCCACTTCCTGGACTGCCTCGGCGGCGCTGGCACATCGCTGGAGGCGCAGCTGCGAGCTGACTTTCACAGTGTTTTGGTGCGCTGTGAGGAGCTGCTTATCGGCAGCTGCCCACAGTCGATCCCCCCGCTCACCGTGCTGTCGGAGCGCGCGACGAATGGGCGGGCCACCATGATGCTGCTAGCTATCCTCTGCCACCCGTGGGAGGGAGAGGACTGCGATTTATTCAGCGAATCGCTGGCCAATTCGGGGAACCTACTCCAGCGCCTCGAGAGCCAGATGAACATCCCGACGTGCAACATGACTCTCACCAGCCCCTGGCGGCTGCGCCGCGACGATCGGCTGACTCTCACGGAAAGCGACGAGCGCGCCGTGCGGGCGGAGGTGCTCGGCGCCGCGGACATCAACTCGCTGAGCCGCGTGTTCCCCAACGACTTCTCCGTCGTCATCTCGCAGCTTGACATGTCGAGGTCGGAGAATGGCATCATCATGGAGAAGCACAGCTCCAGCAGCTTCATTGTCCGGGCCGACGAGGGATGGCCGCTGGCGTGGCGGGATGGCGTGCCGCGGGTGATGTACTTTGAGGTGAAGATCCAGTCGAGCCTCAGCCGACTGGCCGTGGGGCTGTCGGTGCCAAAGGGCGACCGCAGCTCCGCGTCCGACCTGACCTACTACTACCGCTCCTCAGGCAGCAGCCACAGCGTTGGCCTGCCGGCGTTTGGCACGGACGATATTGTGGGCTGCGGCGTCGTCGCCACCAGCCGGCGCATCTTCTTCACGCTGAACGGCAGATTCATCTCATTCTTTGACACGGTGCCGGAGAAGCACGAGATGGTGTTCCCGTGCGTCCGTTTCGACGGGACGCCGGAGCAGAAGGTTCTCGTTAATTTCGGTACGGCGCCTTTCGCGTACGACTTCCGCCTGCAGCACCCGGCCCTCAACATCACGGAGGGGCCAACGTGGTACCGCGTCGCGTCGACAGCTGAGACGGTCCTGCATTACATCACCACTCGCGCCTGTGCCGCGCAGGAGTCGCGGAAGGCCACCGCCCGCAGCACACTACTGTACTGCTGCGAGGTTGTCTGCCGGAATGTGAACAAGGTGACCTCGTCTCTCATGAACATTGGTATCGTCGGCAGCGCCGCCAACGCCGACTCGGGGACGCGCATCAAGCAGTCCGTTGTGTTTAGCGTGACGGAGTACTCCCTCACAGTGCTGATCGCGACGATGCGGCATCTGATCGGCGCCTGCGCGTCGTATGGGCCGTTGCCTGACGCGATTGGCGAGATGGTCTTCGACGCCGCGTCGGTGCTGATGCTGCTGCCGCTGCACTCCATCCAGATCGCCACCATCAGTCTGCTGCCGGAGGTCATCCCGCACGTGCGCCACGTGCCGGACGGTGCAACGTCAGACAATCTGGTGCGGACGTTGTTTGACCACGCAGATGCCATGGAGGCCGCCGACGCGGCAGAGCAGATCCCCTTCTCGCCGTCGTGGCGGGAATGCGACTCCCGGTGCATGTGCATTGCCAACGCGCAGAATGCCTACATTGTCCCCGACGCACAGCGCAGTATTGTCCTCGGGAGCCCACTTCCGCGGACCGGCGTGGCATCCTTCACGGTGAAGATTGACCGGCGCGGGCAGCCAAAGGGGCACTCCCTAAAGGGCGGCTACTTTGTCGGGGTATCGATCGCCGGCCTGAGCCCGCTCTCCCCGACTAGCAACTCCCTCAGCTGGAAGGCTTTGAAGCCGCCTGTGGTGTGGGCGATTCACGACACGTCACCGCAGCTGCCGCACGCGACGAACCCAACCGTCAAGCCGAACAACTTCCAGCGGACCTTTGGCAACGAGGACGCGGTGGGCGTCGTTGTGAATCGGGAGCGGGGCACCATCGATTTCTATCGCGACGGGGAGTTCCTCAAGACGCTCTTCAGCGACGTGCCCTCCGACATTGAGTTGGTGCCGTTCGTCCAGCTGTACAACGACGACGCCTCGGCCACCATCTACCCTGGCAAGATGACCCCGCCCATCTCCGCCGCGACGCTGCTGAGTGCGGCATCGGTGGACGTTCTCCGGGCGATGGTGACGCTGGAGCCCTTCCAGCGCCTCGTTGCCAGCGGTATCTGTCGCAACCTCGACACGAAGGACTACCCCAAGGTGGCCCTGGCGCTCTTCAACAGCGCCCCCGACCCACGGCTGCTGCAGCTGCAGCACCGCGCCGGTGGCGATGTTTTTGTCATGGTGAACCGCATCAGCGACCTGCGCTGCAAGTTCTCCATTGGCAACGAGGCCAATTACGAGCACGTGTATAACCTCCGCGTGCCGGCGCAGCCGCGCATCACGTGTACGCTCGAGACCTCGGGCTCGTCCACCTCCCTCGTCGGGTTGCAGATGTGCGTGGACAGCCTCGTCGCGGCGCTCGACCGGATTGTTCGCCCCCTCATCACGCTAAGCGCCCTCTCCGCGCTGGAGCTGGACAAGCGCCGCAGCATCGTCGACGAAGAAAAGGAGCGGTGGGACTTTCTCTGCCACGGCCTGCGCGTGAGTAGCTACATTGGCATCCAGCAAGCGTCGCAGCAGCGCCCGCTGCTCGTGGCGCCCAGCATCCCGTCAGACTTTGCCTTCTCCGCTGCGCTGTCCCACCCCAACTTCACCTTCTCCACTCACTACTGCGGGCGACTGGCGACGGTGCCGAACAGCTCCACAAATGCGGCGCCCCCTTTCATCGCCGTGGCTGAGCCGTCGATCCCGATACAGGGCCGGATCAGCATCCGCTGCCAGCTCATCCGCGGCCACAATGGCCAGATCCTGGGCGGTGGCTACTACTTTGGCGTCTGCACCGAGAGCTTCAACTGGAAGCGGAAGGAGCTGAATCTGCCTACGCCAGAGGTGTGGGCCTTCCACGACATGGACGACACACCGTGGCGGCTACGCCACATTGTCAATTCCGCCGTCTTCCCCATTACGGCGGAGCCGCGCTGCGTTATTGTCAGTGGCGACATCATCCGTCTCGAGATTGACCGCGACGCTGGTACGATGCACGTTTTCCGCAAGCCGATGAACGGGGAGGAGGTGCCGCTTGGCCTCGTCTTTGACAAGATCCCGCAGCACGTGAAGCTGTACCCCTTTGTGCATCTCTTCAATGTAGACGCCATGGCGGTGCTGCTGCCCACCAACAGCGCCGAGCCCGCAATTCGTCTGACGGCGCAGCAGCCCCTTTTCGCGACGTGGCACAGTAGCGAGCGGCGGAACTGTGACGGCTGTGCGGCGGCCCACACCGAGGCGCGGCTGGAGGCTCGCTGGTACAAGTGTAATGAGTGTGCAGACTACGCCCTCTGCCGGAACTGCTTCGATTTGTGCGTCCACCCCCACCACGCCTTCACGGACATGGGTGCGCCGTATCTGGCCCACTCGACGTCGCCCCCGCGGCGGGTGCTGCCGGGGATGAAGGTGGTGCTTCCCGCCACAAGCTGCGTGTACCTTCGCAGCAGCGGCTGCCGCATGCGTGAGGAGGAGATCAACTGCGTCGCGGAGGCTGTGGAGAACCACGCCTTCGCCATCTGGGGCCTCGTGTGCAAGCAGCGCGGGCAGTTCACCGTTGTCGTCGACACGACCGATGGCGAGCCACTCTCCTTGGACCACCCTGTCTTTGTGGGAGTTGGGGCGGCGAGCGAGGTGATGCCGCTCTCCCGCGACAAGCTGCGCAGTAAATGCTTCTCCACGTCGTCGTCCGTCATTTCCTTCAGCAGCGATCCGACGCTGCGCCGAAAGATGGAGTACGAGAGCAGGAGCCCGTATGGCTTTGGCAGGGGCTCCACCATCACCGTCAGCGTCGATGTCGCCAGGAAGACCGTCACCTTCAGCCGCGACTGGGTGATGGTCGGCTCGCGCAGCATCGACCTGCCCGCCTCGGCCACCAGCGGTGGGGTGCCGCTCTGCTGCTTCGTTGTGTTTGGTCGCAAGAACACCAAGGTCTCTGTCTTCCCGGAACGCAGCAAGACGATGCTGGCGTCGGTGGAGGAGAGCAACAAGAATGTTGTAAAGGTCGTCTCCCCGAGTGACCCGCGGATGCGCTACGCCACCATTGACAGCTGCCGTCTGCCACTGAAGCCCTGCAGCCGGAGCGTGCCCCCCACGGTGGGGCGGCTCGGTTACGTGTTCGTCGACAAGCAGCTCGTGCAGTGCCGCGTCGTGGCTGTCGAAGTAGGCTCCGTCCGCATCGCCCACCTCCACACCGGTGTGGAAACGGCAGTGCCGCCGACGGAGTTCCTCGTTGACGAGCACGACGTGATCACTGAGGAGCGGCGCATCCTTCGGGGGGACGATGAAAAGCAGAACCCCTCCCTGGAAAGCGGGTTTGTCGTGTCGAGGTTCCTCCTCATTCTCTCGTGCCTGTGCGAGAGCGAGACGATGGCGCCGCTGGTCATGGCGCACAGCGGCGTGCTGACCCGTCTGCTACGCGGGCTCGCGTCCGTGCACATTAGCAACGAGGCCCCGCTCTCCTTCCTGGAGGAGATCCGCACCTTTGTCGCATCAACAGCAAACTGTTTGAAGCGGCAGCAGGCGGAGCGGCGGCTGAGGCCGCTCGTCCCCACGCTCATTGTCGAGGACCGGAAGCGCAAGTTCAGGCCCGGGATGCTCATACAGACCCTAGATGACGATAGTACAGGGCAGGTCGCCGCGGAGGGTGGCGACGGCAATCGCACGCTGCCGCCACGCGCGGTGTACCGCGTCCTGTCGCGCAGGGGAGACATGCTACAGGTTGAGAACACGGAGACTGGCGAGCACGGACAGGTGCCGTTCCGCCGCAGTATCCCCGTGAAGCAGAGCGGCGAGCGGCCGTGGACGACGGTGGAGAATGGCCTCCCGTGCAGCCTGCTGGAGCACACCCTCCGCGTGACGCACCCAAAGACGCCGCCGCAGAACTACTCCATTGACGGTCAGTGGCAGGGGCAGCTCAGCCTCGCCAAGTCGCCAAACATCACGATGGACATGTCCCTCACCTCCCGCATGGTGGACCTTTTTACCGCTGTCGACGCCGCCGGTGCTCCAGGCGCGGACGGCGTGGAAGGGGAGTCGACGGCAGTTATCACGCACCGTGGCCAGGCCAGGCGCTTCGTCGTGACCTTTGAGCACTCGCGTTACGGCCGCAACGTGCACATGGTGATGGTTCCCGCCAACGACGCGGAGCTGGTGAAGCTGGTGGGCGAGCTGCAACACAGTGACGGACCGTCCTTCTCCGAGAAGGTGGCACGGCTGTTACTGGCAGCGCCCGCCTCGCTACCTGACCGCCTCTTTGTTGTGGTGGCCGGCCTGGACGCCGACGGGCTACGCATGAGCGGCACATGTCAGACTAACGATGGCAAGATGGGGACGTTCACCGCGAACTGGGCCAGCCGCATTAACTTCGCACCAGTAACGACGGAGGTGTGGAACGTGGAGCCGCTACCTGACTGCGTCGACGCCGTGGTTCCCGCCCCACCTCCGCGCGATACGGAGGACACCATGTTCCGCCTCATCGTCCTCCTCGCGCGCCACCTGTACCTGACGCTGTGCCACAAGCAGCAACGCGTATCGAAGGACTTTGTGGAGCACATCTTTCTCTTTCACACCCACCCCCTCACGGACCGGCTGGCGTCTCACCTGGTCGGGGTGCCGAACCTGTACTTTATGGTCTCGGAGGCGTGCCAGTTGATGCTGGACCCTGCCGTTCGTCCGTGGGACGCGGCGACGCTGGCGCGGCTGATCACAAAGACGTTCCTGCTCCGCAATGATGTACTGCAGGCGGCGCCGGAGTGCCTGCTGTGGGACTCGCTCCACGCTGTCGTCGTCGCTGCGCACCGCTGCGGCTGCTACTACCGGCACGAGATCCTGCGCGCCGTGAACGTGCTTGTGCAGCGGCGGCCGCGAACGGCTAATGGGCAGGCGGTGTACAGCCAGCTTTTTGGCGCGCTGTGCGCCTATGTGGACCGCAACATTAGTGCCCTGCGTGGTAGCGAGGGGAAGCTGAAGGACCTCTCGGCGGGCGTCGACCTCGCGCTGGCGCTGAACGGACCCTTCCAGGCGTCCTTTGAGAACATTCCGATGCCGCCGCTGCACTGCCTTGTGGATATGTGGCAGTCCCTCCGTGACGCCACCCCGCTGCCGTGTGCGGTGGACAGAGCCGTAGACAACAACGGCGCCGCCGAGGACGGCAGTGACGTGGGGACGGTCTGTGTGTTCGGACTGTTTGGGGCGGAGGGGCTGAAGGTGGGTAAGGTGATGAGCTCCGCGAGGGTCACGCGGCCGGCGCGCTACTACTATGAGGTGGTGCTGCCCGACCGCCTCAGCTCTCCCTTCGCTGTGGGCTGGGGCACGGAGGCGCACTGTGACGTGCCGAGTCAGCACGTCGGCAGTGACGACAGCAGCTTTGCATTCAACGGCACCGATGTCGCAACCAAATGCAACAAGGAGGACTACAAGGTGCCCAATGCCATCATGCCCGGGTGTGTGGTGGGGTGTCTGCTGGACATGCTCACGCGGACGGTTGCGTGGTCGGTCGACGGGGCGTGCGGGCCGTTTATTCCCCTCCCCATCTCCATCAGCGAGAAGGATCAACTTTTCGCATTCGTCTCGACAGGCACCAGCAACGGCATGCGCATCTACCTCCAGGCAGGGCAGTTCCAGTACGTCCCTGACGGCTACACGGATCTCTCACACCGGTACGCTCGCGTGCTCATCAGCTCCTACGACAAGGAGGAGCGGAGCGCGCTGCCGGTGCGATCGGTGTCCTTCTACACGCAGCTGGCCTCGTATCTTTCCGATGTCGCCGAGCTCCTCGACGACGCACAGCAGCAGCGGCCGCAGAGTCTCAACAACACCGCGAACCCCAACACCAACAACGACATCTCCACCCTTTCCATCTCGGGGATGCACAGTCGGAGGGACGGGCGTGGCGCCCTCTCCACCGTCCTCGCGACTGCACAAGGGGCTGGAGTCAACAGCAGCGGACTCGGCGGGGCAGATGCGGAGCCGCCGACGCCCCTGTCTGCCGGCACGATGCACGCCACGATGAACATGAGCTACAACAATAACAGCAGCGCCATGTCGTTGCCGGTTCTGGCGGCGACCACGCAGGTGAGCGCGCTACACACTGTCGTCATGACAGCGGAGGAGCAGTGCCTGCCACGGTACCAGATTCTCGCTGGGATGCCGCGGCACGAGCTGGAGGCGCACGCGCGCGTCATTGACACCCTTGAGAGCTGCATGGCCACGGCGAGCCACTTTGTCGACCTCGACGGCGACACCGTCTCTGGTGACCTCTCCCTCGCATTTGTGTACCTCAAGCCGCTGGTGCGCCGCGCGTTCCGACAGAAGATGCTCGTGAGCATCCCGGGCATTGACAAAAACGATGTGCCCGTGACAATTGCTGTGCGCGTCACTGAACTGTACTCGTCACTGCCGCGCTCGCCGATTGTTGCGCTGCAGCACACCGTGCTGTCGCAGCTCCACAAGCAGATTGGCACCCTCACCCCGGCGCAGTGGAGCCTCTCGCCGCTGTTCAAGGTGAACCTGTACATCAGCGGGTCAGGCCACGCACCCATCGACATGGGCGGCCCCTACCGGCAGGTGTGGACGTTCCTTGCGGAGGAGGTCATGCGCCACCCCGACAAGTGCTACCCGCACTCAGACTTCCATCGCAACCCCCTCTTTGTCTTTGTCAACAACTCGCAGCGCGTGTCGCTCGTCCCAGACGGGCTCGCCAACAGCACCTACGACCTCACGCTCTTCAACTTTTTCGGCAAGGTGATGGGGCACGCGGCACGGGCCAAGCTCCCGCTGGATATCGACTTCTCGCCCTTCTTGTGGAAGTTCCTCGTCGATGACGGCCTCACCGTCGACGACTACTACCAGCACGTCGACAGCGTCGTGCGGAAGAGCATGGCGGACGACGACTTCCTCCTCAGCGGCATCGCGGAGGAGATCATCCCCGGCTTTGAGGAGAAGGTGCTGTGGCTGGAGGAGGAAGGCGCCGACGAGGCGAAGCTGGCGCAGCAGCGGCGCGTCATCGCGGAGCAGTGCCTCGTCCACTCCATGGATGAGCAGCTGGGCGCCATCCGCAGCGGGTTGTGGTCCATCTTGCCGCGCCGCGTCGTGCGGTGCCTCTCCTGGCGAGATCTCGAGCGGCTTGTGTGCGGCGAGACCGACCCCTCGGTGGAGGATCTCAAAAAGTACATTCGCCCGCAGCTGTCCTCGATGCGTGAAAAGTTCTTCTGGCGCATCGTCGGCGACATGAATGCGGAGCAGAAGGCCTCACTGCTGTGCTTCGCCTCCGGGCAGCGCAGGCTGCCGCTGATCCGACCGATTATCATTCAGGAGAACAACGAGGGAGTCGATCACCTCCCCCGTGCCCAGTCGTGCTCCTCGCTCATCACCATACCGACATACACAACGGTGGAGCAATTCCGCGAAAAGCTGTTCATTGCGCTGCAGCACCAGGGCGAGATGGAGCTAGCGTAGTGACCGTGCATCGTGCAGCGAGGTGGTGGGAAGCAAATGTGAGAGAGGGCGTTGTGTAGTGAAACTGCACGACATGTGTCTGATAATAATAAAAAACGCGGACGCACCGGCAGACGTCGACCTTCTCTTCTTCCCTTTAAAAGGAAATATTGTCGTCAACGCTTTCACGGTTTGGTTGTTCTTGTTATGACGACGACGTATTCCTTTGTTGTGTGTATCCTCTGCCTTACGCTGCGCACCATATATTGTTCCTCGGCTCTCCAAGTGATCTTTTTAAAGCCATCCCAAATATTAAATTTGTCTTCATACACACTTATTCTTCCTCCCCAGCACTTGTTTTTTTTTTGTTTTTTTTTTTTACTCCCTCCCA
>AUXJ01000665.1:0-20794 GCA_000482205.1 Herpetomonas muscarum
ACACACACACGCACCTTACGTATATATATATATATATATGCATAATTTCAATTTTGGAGAGGCTGTTGTGGTGCCTCTAAAATAAGTCTTCAACAAAGAAAATCTGCACTCGTCACAGCTTGCATGTGTTTACTCACAACCCTTGACTGGGGGGAAAAAGTGCACTGGCAGAAGATTGTGCAATCTGTGGCCTCCAAGGCTGCAACTGTCTGCTAGTTAAGGCGAAGGATCTTGTTGCAGCAAGTAATAAAAAAGCAATGTCGCTATGGGAGATGCACGTTGTGCTAGCAATGATCGGCTTCATCTACTCTTGAAGCTACTCCACCGGTTCTCTTCCTTTCCTCCCTCGGCCTATATCCCTGCCAAGCACCACCTGAAGGAGCTTGGCGAAGGAAGAAAAAGTGCAACGCCTACACATATACATAAATCACACTTCATTGCTTTTATTGAAGGACAACATAAAACAACACGCTGTAGTGAACATGCATGACTATTGTATTTATCGCTTTATCGATGAACATTGAGATATCGGGAAACAAACTAGGGCCAACGGTGTTTTTCCTCGCCGGTTGGCCGGACAGCAGCGATGTGTTCCGCACAAATATTATGGCACACCTTGCGAAGGACTACCGCATCGTCGGGCTGACTCTCCCTGGGTACGCGGACGATAGTCCATTCATGCGCAGTTACCGCAAAGGCTTTGTTGACGCCCACCAGGCCCGGCGGAAGCACGAAGCCCGCGTCGCCGCCAAAGCCGGCCGATATCGATCTAGAGCAAGGCGCCTCGGCCGCCAGCTGCGCCTCGCACGGGAACGTGTAACGGGGCTGCTCTTCAAGAGTACCACCGTTGCGGCAACGTCAACGGCGGCGACAAATCCTTCGCCTTCACGTGGTCTTGGGGGTATGCCAAACGCAAGCACGGCCATGGGCGGGGGGCAAGACACGAACGGTGTGGCTGCAGACTCCTCCGACTCCGATACTGAGGAAGCCATCGACCTGGTTCGGTACCAACTCTACAACGGCGACTCCCCGATGCAGACGCCGCACTTTGGTCACAGCTTTCACGACCTCGTTCGCCTTCTTGAAATTGCTGTAGACGTCGCCATGGCGTCGTACAATGACTGCCCCCCGGCCTTCCTTGCCAGCACTCTGGAGGAATCTGAGAACGCCGCGAACGGCGTCCCCGCTCACCAACTGCCACCATACTACCCAAGGCCGGTCATAATCGCCCATGGGTGGGGTGTCCCGCTGGTCTTTGAGCTTCTCTTGTCCCGGCCAACGTATTTTTCCCGCATCGTCGCCCTAGACGCGGGGGTGGCTGCATTTGACCGCCCCCTGCGCGGCTCGCTCGACGCCCCTTCCCACCGCTTTCCTTCGCGGGGGACGTTCGGGCAGTCACCCGTCACAACACCCATCACCCCCTTCACAGGCGCAGCGGCCGCATCTAGTAGCAAGCCACAAAACGGTCACAATGGCGCCAGTGCGTGGAAGGAACATCGGAGTAGCCAGTATAATGGTGTATTTGCCCGTGAAAACGGCACACAGGGTGACCCCCCTGCTCCTGCGGCTGCGACAGCGGGGCAACAGCTGCTCTCCTTGGGCAGCTCGTCCGTTTCCCAGGCGCTCCTCGCGGAGGTTGGGGGAGGAGTCGCCGCAGGAGAGGGCGATGTCCTACCAGAGTACCGTCATCGTTCCCTCGCCTCCCAGTACGCCATCCGGCCGGCAAAAACGAACGCGGGGAAGACGACCAACACGAGAAAGCTGTGGCAGCGTCTCTGCATTTTCATCTACCAGCTGCTGGTCATCGCTTGCACCTTCACCATGCCGCGGTTCGCTGCCCGGTGGATCCTGCAGGCGATGTTGTGGATGGCAGGGCGGCCGCGGTACACACGCAATCCGCTGGCGGTGATCACGCCGGAGAATGAGGCACTGAATCAGCACTTGTACCGTCAGCGCTACTATGCGACGCGCTACTTTGGAGGGGACTCCAAGTCAGTCAGCGGCAGGTGGGCGCACCATCCCGAATTCCAAGAGGGACTTCTCGCCGCAGGCGCCCCGTCTGAGCTGCTTCTTGGTCCTAACGGCGATGCCATGTACATGTCACCGAACACGGAGGACTTCACGATTCACAGCAGCTGCCGAAGCATGCAACAGCCGGGTTCCCCACACGGTATCCATCCACGCATGTCGATCCCCAGCGCGCATATGCATGCGTTTCGCAATTGCAGTTTCACCCCACCGGCTGACGACTGGCTTGTTATGCTCGTGCCGTTTCTCCGCGGCAACCACACAACCCCGCCTTCTCAATTCCACCAAACAGACTCAGCCCGGTCCCATTTGCATGATGGGAGTAGCACCACGGCACCCCACTACAGTGTGGGTTTCACGCTGGCCAGCGAGTCACGCCTCGGCGGCAGTGCTGTGCAGCAGCTCATGAGCGTGGAGTCGGTCACCGCGGTCAGTCCGTATCATGCCTACAGGGACTCTACCCACGTCATTTATGACAGCCCCCTCCCCAGTGTGGCGATGCAGGGGAAGTACACCGACGCTGGCATCGCCATGGATGCGTGGCATCCAAAAGGCAGCGTCAGCGACCACCACCACAGCCACCACCACGAGTCCGTCGGGGTGCGTGGAGGGAGGAGCGGTCAGCGGTGGCAGTGCAGAGGGCGGGAGGTGTACTACCGCTCCTTTGTTATCCCCGCACCCGCCGCACCCCAGTGCGTGGACGATGACTTGGAGCTGCAGCAACAGCAACAGCAACAGCAGCAGCAGCAGAAGAACCAACAAGGTCCCTTTCACTGGCGTCGGCGTCCTGTGCTGGAAACACCAGTGGAGGTGCAGTCAACGATGGGGTGGATCTACCTCCAATACTGGTGGGGCTGTGTGTTGTCCTTTCTTTTCGCTCCATCACAGGCGACTGTTGCTCCTGTTGCAGGAGCCACTGGGGTAAGCGGTGGGCAACCGTCCACGCGTGTTGGGGATAACTCTTCTTCACTGGGCGGCTCCGTCTCTAGAAAACGTCAACAGTACACGCAGCGGGAGGGCGGTCAGACACGTTCAGACGAGCATCTTCCTCCGACACCCTCTGACAAGGGTGGCGACGATGCAGAAGATGTGCAATTCCGCGGCGCCCACTCCCCGCTCGTTTCTCAGCGGTTCTTCTTTCGTACGCAGGTGCCCATCCTCTACATGTACGGTGGCAACAAGGTAATGATGCTTCACTCCGACCAGTGGTGCGAGTACGTGAAGGAAGAAAAGGGTGCGGAGGACGGCATTTCTGACGTCGTGGAGGTCAAGGGCGGCGGTCACTGGTTTTTTGCCGAGCCCAAGTATCAACGCAAGGTCGCAGAACGCATTGCTGACTTCATCACAGCCAAAACTCACTAGCAGGAATGCGCATGGGTTGCTCTCTTGATGTGCAATCGTCCACATCTGTTTTATTTAACACTCACAACAAAAGTCTCTCCCATCAATCTACTTACAAGTGTACAGGGAAGTCACAGGTGTACTGGCTAGAGCACACTTGGGGAGACAAACGTATTCCCCCTATATCTCACCATGGGTAGATATCATTGTTCACACACTCAGAAAAAAAATAAACACAATAAATTACCCCTTTCAATACCTCCACAGACAGAAGAAAGGGCCGTTGAAGAATACAATAGTATTACACACGTAGCGGTACGTGACATTGGCAATGTTGTGTCGTGGGTTACTTTCAATGCACCCCTCAGTCGAGAAGATCCAAAGCCCGGTGATGAGCCCTTTTCGAAATTCACACAATAACCATCTGTACTCCACCTTATATTCCCTATACATGTATATATATAAACATATATATGTGTAAAATTTATATACCCATACAATTTTGTACATTGATGTGCCCGCATGGATAAGAAATCGCCGAACAGCTTTTTTAACGGTTTAATTGGATTCTCCTATTCCATACCGGCCCCTGAAGGATGGATCTAGACAACATTCAAGATGACGAGATTCTCCTCGGCGACGCCACGCAGGAGGTCGTCCCGCCGGCGCTGATCACCACTGCACCTGTGATTGACATTAGCTTTCATCCGCAGCTGCCCATCTTTGCGGTAGGCCTCGTCACGGGTGAGGTGGAGGTCTACGAGTATTGTGGCAACGAGATCCAGAAGAAGCCACTGGTGAACGACTTCTCCTCGTGGGTGTTTGGGCGTGAGAAGATGTACAGCGCCGAGGATGTCGTGATCACCCAGCACAACAACAACATGCGCATGCACCCGACTGGATCCGTCTCTGCGATGGAGTTTACGGACGATGGCAGCTACCTGGTCACTGTCAGTAGCGACCGCACCATCAGCGTCATGGACTGTGTGTCGGCGCGCCTCGTAATCCACCTCGGCGCTGACCAGGTGACCAGCGGCACCGCAAAGTCGAAGAAGCTGAACGAGATGAACAAGAAGAACCCCGACGGCGTCCGGACGGTGAAGGCGACTTCCAAGCGCGACGAGCTACTTGGCATCAAGGGGAAGAAGAAGAAGACCTACACGGTAACCCCCAACCCGCACAAGTACGGCATCTCCGCCCTCAACGTCTGCGATGACAACCTCATCGCCACCGGCGACGACGATGGACTTATTGCACTGTGGGATATGCGCGAGCGGAAGCCGGTGCACACGTACCACGAGCACGGCGACTACGTCTCCCAGCTCTGCTACTTTACCGACGTCCAGGAGCTTGTTTCCAGTAGCGGTGACACGTGCCTCGGCTGCTACGACGTGCGTGGGGGTAAGATTCGTGACTTTAGCGAGCGCCGCAAGGAGGAGATCAACTGCTTCGCCTTTATTAACAGCACCGGAACGAACAACCGCTCCTTTATCCCGAGCATCATCTGCGGCACTCCCACCGGAAGCCTCCCGCTGTGGAAGTACGGCTCGTGGCGTCGCCCGTATGATACGATGGAGTCCCACCCGCGGGAGTGCGAGAGCATCGTCAGCTTCCACGGCGAGAACACGACCTTCAACCACAACATGGTCCTGACCGGTGCCTGCGACGGACTCGTCCGCGTGCTGCAAATGTATCCCGTGCGGCGGAATATCTGCCAGATCAGCGCCCGCGACTACACCTACTCCCACCAAAATGCCGGCCTCAAGTCCGGTGGGGGTGGCGGCTCCGGCAACTACATTGTGCGCCGCGGCCGCGGGCACGAAAGCATCTCGAAGATGCGCGTAAGCCACGACTGCAACCTCCTCGCCGTCAGCGGGAGCGACAGCATCATCGATTTTGTTGACATTAGCTTCCTCAACGACGAGGCCCAGCTGGACAACATGCGCGGCAAAGCGGAGCGCCGCCACATGGAGACGCTGCGGCGGATGGAGCGCGAGGCGGACGCGCGGGCCGACGCCGAGGAGCGCCAGCGCATGGAGGAGGAGGCCATGTTCGCCTCCGAGCAGCAAGCGAAGGCCAACGCCAAGGCTGCGGCCGAGGAGAAGGACGCCGACGAGGATGACAGCGGCAAGGATGACGGGAGCAGCAGCGACAGCAGCGACGACGACGGCGACCAGAACGGCGACGGCGACTCCAGCGACGAGGAGGGCGGCAGCGGCCACAGCAGCAGCGGCAGCGAGCCGACGGAGGAGGATCGCCGGCAGGGCATGGCTATCAAGGAGCGACTGATTGCGCTGCTGAAGCGGCGGGCGGCGGAGAAGCGGAAGGAGAAGCTTGAGAAGGAGCGTCTCGAGGCCCTGCGGCGGGAGGAGGAGAGCTCCTCCAGTGACACTGACGAGAAGGCGCGGGGTCGCGACAAGTCCAAGAACAAGGACCGCAAGGGGAAGAAGGGCCGCGGCAGAGACTATGACAGCGATAGCGATGCTGACATGTTCTCCTCAGATGAGGACGAGGACGACAGCGACGATGACACTGCGGCGCGCAAGAAGCGCCGCCTGAAGGACAGCGACGGGGGCAACGGTGGCGGAAAGAAGGCCAAGGCAGTCGCTGCCAAGAAGGAGCAGAAGCCAGCGCCCAAGGCCGTCGCCACATCTGCACCAGCAAAGAAGGATGGGAAGAAGGCGACGGCGAAGGACGCGAGTATCGCTCATCAGGAGGCCGCTGAGCAGGCCATGGATGCGTACCGTGAGGATAGGCAGACGAAGCGGGAGCGCGTCGCGGCTGCCAAGTGGCTCAAGGAAGAAAAGCGGCGGAAGGTCAACTTCACCTACGAGAAGCGCCGTCGCCGCGTGGGTGGCTTCTTTGGTGATATGCTAGGCAATGAGTAGGCCAACTGATGCATTAAAAGGGTGTACATCGCAGGCAAACTTTTGTCACATGTGATGCCGTACAATCTAAATGGCGTATAAAGCAGATAATATTCATCTAAACGACTAAAACGTGTTTCTTTTTTTTCTTTAAATTGACGACCTTCCGTCACACCCCTTTTTTCATTTCCTGCGTGTGTTCGCGCTGTCATGGAGGAACTCCTATATTGCCCTCCCTACCGCGGCTCACGAGACGTTTAACCACGAGGGGATTGTACACGCTGTTCCGCAGCTGTGGAAAGTAAATCAGTGTTTCTATACCTGTTGGTCAAGACCATTTTGTCGGTCTCTGGGGCGTGTGTGTGAGGAGTTGTGGATCTGCTGCTGCTTCCACATGCTTCGCGGACCTGCGCGTGCATGTGGGTACACTGCTGGGTACCTCCCGTGTAGACATGGGGATGGCTTCCAAACGAGTTGAGACCAGCAGTATATGCATATTCCAATGTTTCGAATGACGGCGTACTCTCATTATTGCACCTTGGCAAATGTCTACTTCAGCTACGATAAAACCCTCTTAACCCCCCTTCCAATCTCGACACAACCGTATACTGTCTGGTTCGTTTTGATGTATAACGACTTTGTAACAGCACTATTTTCTACTTCTCAAAGCAGAAAGCTCAAGTTGGGAATAGTCAACATCTGTCCGGCATACACGACACACACACGCACACCTCTCTTCACCTGGGGAGCTCGTGTGCGTCTGCTGAAGCGGCCTCGTCGTTAGTCACGTACCGCACCGTGTGGTTGTTCGTGGGAATTGTTTTTTTTCTTTGCCCTTTGTCTTTCCGTTTCTAGCATAATCTTGATGCCTCCTCCGCCGGCGAAGAAGCCCAGTGGCAAGGGCGGCCCGGAGGGCGACGGCAAGAAAAAGAAGAAGGAGCCGCCGAAGGAGCTCTGTGGCTGCGGCGCTGACACGTACCGACCGCCACCGAAAGGGAAGAAGCTGACAACGGCGCCGGTGGAACACAATCCCGGCTGCAACTACCAGCGGACGACCTGCGACGCGTACCCCTATCTTCCTCGCTGCGAGGTGTGTCTTCAGCCGTGCTCCTACTGCGGCGGCAAGAACCGGTGGTGCCCCCACTGCTACGAGATTCAGTGCCATCATCGCTACAAGCGCGTCGTGCACGGCTGGGAGCCGCCGTCGATCGATGCGGGACCCGGCAACCCGACCAACATGGCCACCGGTCCCAACGGTTTCCCTGCTGCGCCGGGTGGGCTCGTGGGTGGCAACAGCACAGGTGGCCGCCGCTCCATTGTTAAGTTTGTCGATGGCGGGGATGCGGGTAACTCTGTCGGTAGGACCAAACGCGGGAGCGTAAGTTTTGTGCCAGCGTCATAGGGCGTGATATAGAGTCCGGAACAGCAATCTGTGATGTCAGTTGGAACTGCACAGTTGTTCTCGTGTTATTTTCACACCCTGTCATGGTTGCTCCTGCACACTGCGATGGAAACGATGTAAAATAGGCGGTCTATAGTCTGCAAGCACAAATATGCCTCTGCCCACTTGTTCCTCTATGGCCACTAACACAGGAGGCTCATCCAGAAAAAAAATTATGAGATAAATAGCAACTACATCTGCGTGTCACAAAACTCGAGAACGTCATTACGATGTCCTTGTTTGTGTGTTCTGCCTTAATCCGTTGGTAGCATCCCTGCAGGCATCGCCGAGGAGTGAAGATACGCCGCCTCCACATGCGTCGCAGGAGAGCAGACGTTTTTCCTTTATAATCTTTGATAATAACGTTCAACCATATGGCAAGATCTGCAATACCTCTTTTTCTTTTCTACATCCTCTCTCTTTCCTTCCCCTCCCTTCCCCTTAAAAATAAAATCGCTAGGTCACACTGTAAGGCCCTCATAAAAAATATTCCCTTTCTTGGACAGCATCATTTTTTGCCGGTACCCTCACGCTTCCAGACAAGTAAAGTAATTCACTTGTCCCCTCAGCAGAGGATCACTGCCTATAAGAACAAAAACGAAGGTCATCTATAGATATATATACACTTAGCACCGTTAACTGTCTGATAAATTCGTCTCTCATTGTTGCATTCATTCAATCAACTCCCCTCCCATAACCCAAGGACATACATTTTCCTTTACACCCCTCCCTCCTCTTTCCCCTTCTATCAGCTACCGAACATAGCTGAGAGAAGAAGCACATTTTTTTCTATTTGTATCTCGAGTAGTAACCATGACAGAAACCTCGGAACAGGTTTTTTTCTTGTACGGCTCTGAGACGGGTAACTGTGAGAGCATCGCGAAGCAGCTTCATCACCAGGCCGTCAATGAGAAGGGCTACGAGACGGCTGAGTGCATGACACTGAACCAGGCGGTGACGAAGAAGATCCTGAACAAGCAGCTCGTCGCAACTGGTGGTGACGGGGAGGCCGACGGCGCTAGTAATAATCTTCCCAGCGTATGTATTGTGATTGTGTGCAGCACCACGGGCGAGGGCGAGCCCCCGGAGAACGCCTCACGCTTCCGGCGGTGGCTGCGCAACACAAAAGACGGTAAGCTGTGCAAGGTGCGCTACACAGTACTGGCTCTGGGCGACACCAACTACAACAATTTTTGCGCAGCGGGACAGTACATTGATGGAAAGCTCACCGAGTTCGGTGCCACACGCTTCTACCCCCGCGGGGAGGCGGACGACGGTATCGGGCTCGAAATTGTGGTGGATCCGTGGACGGAGGGGCTGTGGGGGGCACTGGCGTCGGCGAAGGCGGGCGCAGAAACCCCGGCTCCGGCCGTCGACAATGACGCCTACCAGGCCGCCGCAGACCGCGTTGACATGGCCGTGGCGATGGAGACGGCGATCATCTACTCCAACGCCTCGCAGATTTGCGCAACAGTTGCCCTGTTCATGTACGAGCGAATCATGGAGCTGGGGGGCTCGGCAACGCTCTACCCTATCCAGTACTTTTCCCCGGAGAAGGTGCACCCTGCGGCGGAGATTGTTCTCTTTGTGCTCTGCACCGATAGTGATGAGCACACACTGTGCGAGCACTGCCGTGCTGCCCCCCGTCAGCCACCGCTGGGCTCGTTCGCAGAGCTCCTCACGCTGCCTGGTATCCCCACCGCACAGCTGTCCACGGCGTCGGCGGAGTTGAGTGCGTGGCTGGGAACCCCCTCCGTGCGCTTCGGCAGCTCCATCAGCGTTGCGCCAAAGATGGGGAGCGTCCCGCACGCCACCGCCCTGAGTGACCGCGTCCGGAATGTCGCCAAGACGTGCAAGCTAGAGCGACTCAGCAAGCGGCAGCCGGACGACCAGGTGAACGTCGTCGCCGTCTCCGAGGACGATGTTGCCATGTGGGTGGAGACGGTGCTGGACAACCTCCCCGGCGTCACCGCGGACGCTGCAACGATTGCGGAGGCAGTGCACTGGTTCTTCGACTCCCGCGTCGGCGCTGCCTTTCGTGATGCCTACGCCGCAGATGTCGGTCTCGGCTCCGTCACGGAGGCCTCTACGCTACTCGCGCACGGGCCGGGGGCAATGCGGCGTGGGTCTGCCTCGTTGGAGAGCCGCCACTCCGCAGGGACGGCGTCGTCGCGGCTGCAAAAGCTCCATCATCTGCGATTGCACAGCACTGGCAACCGTCCCGATGGCACAGTTCTCCGAGGAGCGGCGGCAGCAGTTGATGGCACCAACGCCACCGGGGGAGGGAATGTGGGTGATGGCAACGTGGATGCAGGAGAGTACAGTGACATCCGCAGCATTGACACCGGCGTTTCCGGTCAGCGCGGTGGTGGCCGCGGCGGCAGCAGCGTGAAGGATGACGATGAGCGTGCACTGGAGCGCAAGTTGCTGAATGAGTACGTCCTCACGCCGGTTGTCTTCCTCTACTCGGGGAATGAGTTTGTATCGCAGATCGCCTCGGATGTTCACGCAGGGGCTGCAGCTCACCACCTTCGCAGTTCCATTGCGGACCTGACAAACTTTGGCCACACCGGTTTCCCCCGCCGTGCGACATTTGTGTTTGTCGTGGGAGGCAGCATGACGAAGGCCATGCTGCGCCTGTTCAAGACGCTCCGAGCGATGCAGCGGGACGGGAAGAGCATCTCCGGTGTGAAGTTTTCTTTACTCGGCGTGGACGAAACAAGCCGCAACGAGAAGTTCAATGTGTGCGTGCTCGAGCTCGAGACCCTGCTGCTCTCGCTCAATGCGACGAAGATCCACTGCACAGGTCTGGCGGACCTCGATAGCCCCGATGGCCTGCAGCCTGTACTCAATGCGTGGACGACAAACCTGTGGGGCGCCATCCTCCACCCCGTCAAGAGCGCGGCTTACCTCGACGCTGGTTCACCGAATGTCTGCGCCGGGAATGTACCGGCTCTTCCAGGCGGGAGCGACACTGTGTCGGGCATGCTTCGTAGCACCGCGCCCGACTCGTACGGGTCGCCGCAACTCGCCAGTGGTGGTGCCCGCACAGGCCCCGGCTCCGAGGACGTCGCCATGATGTCGCGTCTCGCAAGCAACACTGTCTTTTCGGATATGACGGCGAGCATTCTGCCTGACATGGTGGGCCGTACCGGAGCTGGGAGTGGCCCCTTCAACACTACTGGTGTCGCTGGTATGGCGACGGCAGGGGGGGCGGGCCGTCCCGGCGCTGAGACAGAGTTGCTGCACCGTGCTGATCGAAACGGTGCCACCAACGGCTCTGGGGCATCGACGGCGGTGGCAAAGGCAAACAGTGGGACGGGACTAGCTGCGCCGTTGTTTCCGTGGGACTCCGTCCCGCTTAACCGCGACAATGCCCAGGTAACACCACTTGCGTTCATGTACTCCTCTTCCGGTATGGCAAAGACGGTGGCTGTGCACTCTGCCACCTCTGCCACTGAGCTGGGCTTCCCCACGTCAGTCTTCTCCTTCGCTAACTTTGACGAGGTTGACATGCGCAGCACGCCAAATGTCATCCTTTTCTGTGAATCTGGCCCCGACGGGCAGTCCAGCGGCGGGAAGCGGTTCCGCAAGTTCCTTCTTCGATCGAGCCACAAGCCCGACCACCTCTCTCATGTGCGCTTTGCGGTGCTGGGTCTTGGACCCGCACCGCCCGGAGTGGACCACCCTGCGTTCACGTGGTCGAACATGCTGAGTCGCCTGCAGGCGAGCCGCGTCTTTCCTGTGGTGATTATGCCGTCACTGTCCCACCTCCACTCCCTCGGCATTCCGTGGTGCGAGTGCGTCTGCGCGACGCTGGCCCTTCGCGCACCCCCTCCACTACCGCTGACGTCAGGAGAGCACGCTCCCGGTGGCGCCGCCAGTGCTGCTGTTGCGGCGACGGGGGCTCTGAGTGGGCAGGATCATCATCAGCAGCAGCAAATCGCTGGTCGGCCAGCCATGTCCGTCTTGTTTCTATACGGTAGCTCAACGGGGTTGGCGGAGGCTGTCGCCAGGGACCTTCACATGGCAGCTCTGGAAAAGGGCTACGCGTCCCGCATCGCGGCGCTGAACTACTATGATCGAATGGACTTTGTGTCGTCTGACAACATTGTGATCATCTGCAGCACCGTAGCAACAAATCCAGGCGGCTTCCCCGAAAACGCGCGCCGCTTTGCAAAGTACATCCTTAACAAGTCCCAGCCAGCGAACCTACTCAGCTACAGCGATACCCGGTTTGCTCTGCTGGGCCTCGATAATGGCTTTGGGCTCCCGCGTGACGCCGAGGGTATCGCCCTGGCAGATCCCACTGGTAGCCGTGATGCCGCGAATGGTGATGAGGGGACAGCAGAGGGGAAGACGTCGTTTTGCCGCCCAACCCGTCGCATGGACAAGCGTCTCCGGCAGCTGGGGTGGAAGGCGCTGTGCCCACCAGGCTTCGTCGATGTCAGTCTCGCCCTTGCTGAGCCCGTCGAGGAGTGGCGCCGCCAGCTGTTTGGCGCCTTGTCTGCGCGAGAGACGGATGCTATCGGTACTCCCAGCAGGGTATGTGGCCACCCAGTCTGCTTGAAACCATGCACGCCACCACCGCCAACCACAGAGGGTGCAGTGGTGACAACACACGGTCCCTCCTCGAATGGCGCAGCTCACGATAGCTCGTTCGTCGCTGGCGTCTCCAAGAGCGATGTTGCACGAGCTGGTGTGTCCTGCGAGGGAAAGGGCCTTTGTACTGGCGTCCTTATCGCCTATGCGTCGGCGCCCACCAGCGCCGTTCCTGGCATTGTTACCCACGTGGAGCGTATGATCAAGGACGTCACGCGACTCTGCGTTGACGCGCGTCCAATGAGTGCCCTCACCGAAACCCAGTGGCGCAACACGTACAATGTGGTGGTCTTCATCCTCGCTAGCCGTGATGCCGATGACATCCCGCTGAACGGCTCCGCGTTTCTGCGTCTCGTGCGGCAGAAGAACAACCCTGTCGACCTGTACGCCGACGTGTGGTACTCGGTGCTTGCTGTGAGCGATACGAACGAGCGTTGCTTTGACACGGCGCGCGGGCTGGACCGCAGAATGGAGGAGCTGGGCGCGACGCGTTTCTACGCGCGAGGGGAGGCGGTCGACTCGTTCAGCCTCGAGAAGACAGTTGAGCGGTGGATCGGCGGCCTCCTCAACGCCCTCGATAGCCTCCAGCAGTGTGCAGAGGAGTGCGGCGCCTCTAGGGCAGATGGGGAGGGGCCGGCGCAGGCGGCAGGTAAGGTTCTGGGCTCCCCTGCCGTGAACAACGCGCTCCCAGGCACAACAGGGACGGTGAACAGCAACGACGAGACAGCGCACAGCGTCGTTGCTACTGTCACGGCGTCCGACCTCATTGGACGCAGCGGGCGCACCGCGTCGGATGCTGCGGCAACTGCCCTCGCGAGCGCGGACCGCTCCCTGTGGCACGCTGACCGCGGGGAGACGTCGGTAGTGAGCAACGTTGGTGGCGTGGCCGATCGCGTGAACAGCGACGTGTGCGAGGGCGTGGTGCACTCGTGGAAGCGCCTCACTTCAGATGCCGTTGAGGAGCCTGTCGTTCTCATGAATCTCGCTGTGTGCTCCGAGACGACGCACTGGGAGCCGGGCCAAACAGTCGCTGTCACCCCGACGAATGACCTCGCCGTTGTTGAGCAGCTCCTGGCGCGCCTCGGAGTCCGCGCTGACGAGCCCTTCCACCCACTCAGCATCACCGGCACGGCCGCATCCTCGTACCCCACCTCACCGCTCTACTCCACGGTTGACTTCCCCGTTAGCTGCGGCACGGTGCTGCTCCGGTACGTGTCACTGCGGCTGAGCAAGGCCAATAAAACCTTTTTCACACTCTTGTCGAGTAAGGCAACAACGACGGCAGACAGGGAGGGAGTTGAAGAACTTGTGAAGAAGCTGTCCGCCTCGGGAAGGGTGCCGGTCGACGTGTTGGAGCTCTTGTTGCAGTTTCCGGGTATCCCACTGCAGTTCCGCCATGTCGTGGAGCACCTGTCGATGCTGCAGCCTCGAGTATACTCCATCGCAAGCTCCTCCACCGCCACCCCTGGCACACTGTCATTGTGCTTCAAGGTTGTCCAGCACGGGCTGTGCACGAACTGGATGTACGACCTGTGTCGATGGGCCGATGGCGGCAACCCACACTTGCAGCGGCGCCAGAACGAGTTGGTTGTCTCACGGCGCCGTGCGGTGGTGCGCTTCTCGGTGCGTGCGCAGACCGAATTCCGCATGCCTCGAGATCCACTGATCCCGCTTGTCCTCATTGGCCCCGGCACTGGCATCAGCCCTTTTCGCGGCTTCCTGCAGGAGCGCGCGGCATGGCTGCAGCGTAGGCGAGGTGGGGAAGCGGCGGCCGCTGCGCAACCAGCGGGGGATCATCACCAAGCAGCCGGCGAGGGTGAGGACCAGGTGCCGCACGGCGCCATCGACCTATACTTTGGCTGCCGCCGTGCGACGGAGGACTACCTGTTCCACGACGAACTTTCCGACTATGCGCAGAAGGGCATCCTCAACTCCCTTAACGTTGCCTACTCCCGCGAGGCGAACGAGGGGACCTTCTGGTATGGCGGCTGCTACGTCCAGGACCGGCTGATGGAGAGCGCCGTCGGGGTTGCGGAGCTCATCACCCAGCGTGGGGCGCGCGTGTACGTATGCGGCGATGCCGAGTCGATGGCGAAGGAAGTGCACCAGTGTCTTATTGATATTGTCCAGCAGCACCTGTGCGTGCAGAGAGCCGATGCTGTATCGTATGTGGAGGTAATGGCCAAGACCGGCCGGTACATTCGTGATGTGTGGACGATTACACCGCCCTAAAGCGTCTTGCAAGCTCCACCGCGCATCCTATCCTTGTTGCTCTCGTTACTGGAGAATATCACCTCTCTTATCCTACAAATCGAAGCTCTGTACAAGGTGATTTATTCTTCTGTGTTGTTGACGATGTGGCTGACAATATCGACGTTTGCACGCTGCTCGTCCCTATACTGGCCCTTGCACGATGTTGAAGAAAACATCGTCCAAGTGAAGGAGCACAAGGGGAGCACCCCTTTAGCCCTCTTCTGGTTGTTGTGTTTTTTGTCTGACGAATATGCTATCTTAACGTGGTACGGTAACGGTCCACGCCGAGTTCTCGGTCTTGTTCGATTTTCACAAAAAAAAGAAGTTTTAAGTCCTTGGCGAAAAAACACCCGTCCGATGCCCAATAACAACGACATTATTGTCATGGCACGAGCACACATCATTCAACTGGTTGATGGCATCTGAAGCGCTACTTTCACGATTCCAAAACCTAAATGTGACAAACTGTTCACCCAGGTACTGCCATAAGCGTATCTTCTCTTATTATTCCTAACCCTTGTCTTCTAGTAATACACGTAGGTGTTTCCCTGTGACAGTCCGTAGAACACCTAAATATCAACACAGGCAAGTAAACAGGCCCACAAACATTCACGTACGCTGTGGGGGTTTAATTACTAGACGATTCACACCAAATAAAAAGAGCATATACATATTTATTTCAAAGTTGTGCTCTGACAGAGTATAGATCCGTATAGAGGTGCGTTAGTACAGTCGTTTCATTTTACAAGAAAATCCCTCATTCGTCGGTATCACTAGACTAGCTTTTGTCATTTGCAGCAATGTCCATTTCTGTAGACCGCAACACTGTCGTCAAAGGCCTATGGTCATCGCACACGCCGGGGCAGGTTGTGCGGCCGAATGGGCGGTTCCTGCACATTCACATGGACGGTAGCTCCTCTGCGGGCTCCTCGACCTTCACGGTGACATGCATTGCCTTCCACGGCACGGACGAAACGCAGGCGGTGGTCGGCACAAGCACGGGGTTGCTCTTTGGGCTCAGTCTCCGCGAGAACAAGCTCTTTTTATTGGCGGACCTCGGCACACGCACACGCGTACGCTGCGTCGCCTTCTGTGGCCCGTCCGCAGGTCAGGGCAACTCCTTTGACCCCCACGTTGTCGCAGTTACGGAGGGGAATGTGCTGTCGTTCGTTGATTGGCGAACATCCGCACTTCTCCACCAAGCAAATGCCAGTGGCGCACACGCGCGCCCAATGACCCTGGTTGCCACGGCCCTCGATGGTGGTGCGACGTCGCGGGCTGCCGGGGAGCCGCACTCGCAGGTGGTTGTCTGCCTGAGCCCGGACGCGGTTTCGTGCTGGGTTCCACGGGATATGCTGTCCATGCGCGCCCAAGGAGCCGCAACCACGAAGGGCGCCCGTTACATGTGCGTTGCCACCGCGGAGCCAGCACAGTGTATGGATGCTGTCCGGCGCCATAATCGATCCCCTACCCGGCCGCGGCAAACAAAGGAGGCTGACGCCACATCTCGGGGTGCCAGCGAACAACACCGTTTCGTGAGCGCCTCTGTCCACCGCTCCTTCATCTACATCACCGAAACCAATGGCGTATTTGGGAAGTGGGCGATACCGCAGGAGAACTTTGAGATGACACGCGCACCCAGCTCACTGACACTCATTCACTGTGTGCAGACGCTGCCCTTTCGAGCGTCGTGCTCCGCTGCCTGTTCCGCTTTCCTCGCGCTGGGCTGCCGCGACCTCGCCGCCGTCGCGCTTGTCAACCCGGACACGATGGAGGGCATGGGCGTCTTCCAGGTCCACGGTGCGTCACCCTCGGACGTGGGAGCTCGTGGTGCGCCGCCACTGTCTGTGAAGCGCGTCTCTATTGTGGGGAACGAACTTGTATTTTGTGCGCTGAGCGATGGTCAGGTGGTCGCGGTCGCCGCATCCTCACATCAGTGCGTGTTTGCCATACAGCCACCGCGGTCAGACATTCACACGCGCTTCTGTGCTCCACTCAATTGGGACTTTGTCGTATCGGGCCCCAGCTACGGGTGCTTCTTGACATCCAGTGACTGCGTCGTGATCCACCTCCCGACGGCGAAGGCGTACCACGACCAGTGTCACGACATGCGTCGCCGCTATGGTGATGAAGCTGATAGCCCTGCTACCTCGCAGGAGGCAGGTAATGGGGGCGGTCAGGAAAACGATGAGATTCTGTCCTTTACGGTTCAAGTCATTCCTTTCCTGACGCAGCGGAGGGAGAACAGTGGACCAGGCAAGGTGGATAACCAACGGGTTGGTTCTGCCGGGGGGAAGGTTCCTCCGCACAGGGCCTCTGGTGCTGCCAGCCCTGGTTCTGCTGCCCTTTCGCGGTGTCACTCTTCTATACAGTCACAGGAAGAGCAGAAACGTCGTTTTCCACGCGAGCCGCTCAAGTTCGTACCCGGTACGTTTAACTTGGCAGAAAACCCACGAGAGCGGTGGATTGACGTGAATGCTGCGGAGGCCGCTGCTAGCAGCGGTGCCGGCTCTAGCTCTCCACGTCAGATCAGCAAGGAAGACGCGCGTGGCATGTCCGTGCTGGTACGGGCGTTGTACTGCGACAACCTCAACGACGTGGCGTGCGCCTTTAATATGAAGAAGCTGCGGGAATACCTCAACCGCTATGGCGTGTTCCCAGCCAAGTTCCGCCCAGCCATCTGGCGGTTTGTCCTGGGCCTTCCGCAGAAACGCCGCACAGCGCCTCAGTTTGCTGCACTGGCGCGAAAGCTGCCACACCCGTGCGTCACCGAACATATGGAGCCATTTCCGCTGCCAAAGTCCCCGGCAAGGAGCGCAATCGAGCAATGCATCTCCGCGATGGCCCACCACTCTCCCTCATTCGCGATTGCTAGTTTCATGCCCACCTTCGTGTTTCCATTTCTGCACGTCTTTGGGGATGACGACGTGCAGTCTATCCTCGAGGTGCTCCTCGTCTTCTTCCGTAATTGGGGACGCGAGTATTTTGTCTGCTACCCGGAGCCGCCCTCCGGTCTCATGACCTTCATGAACCGCCGCCTTGCCCAACAGGACGCCAAGCTGGCGGAGCATCTCACCCAGATGGGCTGTGGACCGGAGGTATGGTGTTGGCAGCCCATGCTGTCACTTTACACCGATATCCTCACCGGTCCAGAGTGGCTGCAGGTCATGGACCACGCGTTCATGCAGACGCCCATGTGGCTTTACTGCTTCCACATCGCCATGATTCAGTCCCACCGATCCACGTTCCTGCACAAGGCTGCGTCACTGGAGGAGGTGACCGACGTCCTATCGAGGCCGTTCAGCGACCAACAGCCGGCGAAGGCACTCCCGCTCGTTGGCGAGGTGATTGAAAAGGCGTACGCCTTGTTCGAGAAGTGCCCCCGCGACGTCCCGTTTGTGAAGAACTACTTTGACTTTGTGAGCCTCAGCACCGGCTACACCTACCCCGACGATTACCCTATGGACCCGGAGGTGCTTGGGGTGCGTATGGAGGAACTACGGAATCTCGAGGAGAAGCGCACCGAGGAGCGGGAGGCCGCCCGGGAGCTGGCGGAGCGCGAGCGAAGGGACGAGGTGGAGGCGCTGCAGATGGAGGTGGCGCTTCAGCAGCAGCGCGCCCGGATAACGGCAAAGTACGAGTCGTCAAACGAAACTTGGCGGTCGCGCGTGGCACTCGAAGGCGCTCGCCAGCGTATGGAAGCCAAGGAGCGTGCACTGCGGCTGGCGGCACTGCAGCAGCGCATTACCTCTGCCGAGGAACTTGAGCGGATCCGCCAGGAAGTGGATGCAGTGGACACGCAGGGACGCAACGACGTCGTAGACCAGCTCGTTGAGCAGCACAAGTGGAATATTGCTGCGGGTCTCACTGACGCCGAGCTAAAGATGCTGGAGCGCGATGCAGCTGCGCGCGTGGCGGCCGGTTTGGAGCGTCTTGTTGGCAGACGTGACGAACAGGAGGACGCAGAACGGTACTCTGGGGAGGGTGACGCATCCGCTCAACCCGGTGCCAAGGATATCGGTACCGGTGAGCAAATCGCCACCCTTCCCCAGACAAGTGCCCTGGGCGATGCGGCTGGGTCGTCAAAGACGTCAAAGCAGTCCCAGGCCTCACCATCAGGGAAGGAACGAGGCACGCAAGCCGACGCGCATGCTACGGTAGGGCTCTCTGGCTCTGCTGGCAACGGAACGCCACGGACAGTTTCCTTGCCTGACGTGGAGTTGACGGTCATCGCAGGGCGACAAGCTGATGTGGAGAATGACTGCGTGGATTCAGCAAGGGTGCATAGTCGACCAACAGACCAAATACCGTCTGCGGTAGAAGCATCTCGTGATGAGGGCGCGCCACCGGAAGACGAGCGGCGGTCGTCAAGAAAGGGAACAACTTCTTCCCCACCAACACCTGGTGACGACGTGTACCCTGACCGAGAACTTGTCCACACCAATCAAAGCAATGTCGACCTCGCGCGGTCTAACGACGAACTTGGGGGTCAGGAAGGCCATGTAGCTCCCTACTCCCATCATCATGCGAGTCACGGGCCGACAGCGCAGCAACAGAAGGAAGCGCCGGTGCTCCCTTACATCTACGAGTCAGTCAGCGAACCACTCAACGATGCCGACCGAGACCACCGCCAGGCGGAAGAAGCACCCTACAACGAGCGCGACAACCTGTGTGACGAAGAGAATGACCACTATGGGGAGGAAGAAATCACAGCCCCAAGGGCTGTGCCCTTGCCTCGCCACATGGCCCCCTTCGTGCCTTCAGCAGAGCTGCTTAAATCCCTGCAAACCTACCAGACACGGCGCAACCGCGTGGTAGAGGCGGCCAGTTCCCAGCCTCCAGTGCCTGGAGCGTGTACTTACCCGTACGACCGCTTTGAGCCCGAGACCCGCCCCGTTGTTCCACCGTACCAAGAGAAGTTTGACCAGCTACAGGCGGAGGTGGAGCGACTGCGAGAGCAGGCTCGTCGGGCGGGAAGCCGAAGCTCCACCTCCTCCTATTCCGATCCGCGAACACCGGGTGGGGGCGACATTCGAACCAGACTTACCCACCTCAGTCAGCGCAACCGACCGCTGTTCGACAATCTTAGCGATGACCCGACACCCACCACGACGACCGTGACTGGCGCGACAACCACCACCTCCGCGACGCGGTCCTCGGAGATGCGCACGCAGGAGACGGAGACTGCCGCGTCGACGTATGACACACAATCTTCCGTCACGGACCAAGATTATTACGGTGGTGGCCAGCAACAGCGCGGGGAGCCCGGTGATGACGCCAGGAGGTCCACCCCGTCAACTGCGCTTTTATCCGGCTCGACAGAAGATAGTGGCGCTATTGCAGACCAGTACACTGGGAGTCGGGACAGGAATGTCGTCGGCAGGCGTCCTGCTGCGTCGATGGGCTCGACAGAGACGCCGTCCTCGTCGGCAGCGTCCGCGATTCGCCGCCCGTGGAAGGACGACTACTACTGGCGGCAATAAACGCGGAGCGCACTGCAGGAAAGGACGGTTGGGGTTTGAACAGCACACAAAATCATCCCTCCGTGTCTTAGATACGGGTTAATACACCATTTATACATTTGTTTTATACTACTATTTACATTTGCCCCCCCCCCCCCCAATCCCTTCCGCCGTGTGCGGCGATACCATAGAGAAAAATACAACAGCACCGCTTTTCCCGTGTTCATACACACTTCCCCGATAGACGCAACACGAAAGATAACAGTGTGAATTAAATTTAAATGTGGGTGAAACGCGATGTGTAACTTCGTTGTCAGTACCGTTGGCAACGACCGAAGATTCTGAAGCTTGGAACTGATCATTCATCGCGACCTACTGAATGCTAGTACTACTCGCTGAAACGACATGATAACTTGCTTCCCACGAATGACTCAATTATGCACTCCTGCTCTCCCGCCGTCGTCTATCCTTCAAACTCTTTTCATTTCATGTTAAATCATCTCTGATGACGAACTCCTGTTGGTGGTGATCGTTCTGACGCGGGTGCGCGACGTTAGACTCAAACTACTTTGACCACAACGCGACGAGAACGAGTGCGGAAAAAAAAAACGGTAGGCACTATGTCTGCTGTGGGTGATCCCTTCTTGCTTGAGTTCATCGTGAACCTGCGATGGGCGCTTTACGTGATCCGTGAGCGTAATGGTTTGGACGTGGAGGCAGCCTACCCGGAGCTTTTTACCGATGCGAGTGAGATGGAGATCATTCTCTCCTCCTCCTCGTTCGCACACATTAGCTCTCTC
>AUXJ01000668.1:0-23065 GCA_000482205.1 Herpetomonas muscarum
ATATATATATATATATATATATATATATATATATATATATATATATGAAACACGCAACGCGCGCACACGAGATCTATATATGACTCAATAANCTTTTCACTGATCTTCTCCAACCACGTGAACTTTCATCCCCCAATATAAGCCTAAGGATCCGGGTGGGAACGCCTGACGATCACTCACCAACACACACACACGTACGGAAGGAAAAGCAATAGGCACCGTTTACGACGTACACATATCTGTGACTGTTGAGTGTGCGTGTGGTTCTTTCGTGGGGACTCGCTCTCTACGTCTGAAGAAAGGAAACTATTGTCGCTTGCCACGCTAAACTCCAAAGTCCCTGAACGGGGCTGGGCGACGAAGGACGACGAAGGACGAGTGTGGTTGGCAGACCCGTCGTACATGCCTTCTCCTCCCAATGAACTCCCTGAGGATCGAAATCCATTCATGTCTCATGGACAACGCATTCCTGACACGTATTCACATCCTTCACTCCACTTGCACCTCCATTCTACCATACCAACTTCCCAACGATATAAAAAAAAGGCTACCGTAGGCATCGATCACGCATATACTACCGGTGCTGTGAAAAAAAAAAACAAAAGAAAAAGCATCTGAATCTTTTGTTTTCTTTTATTTCCTATTGCCCTGGCCTATTGGTTCTTTTTTTCTTGTGTGTGGCGTCTGCCGCCGCTTTTTCAACGCCTCATCTTTGCTCATATATTGAGGATCTCTCATCTCCTCCCACTTCAACCGCCTCTCTATCTCTCTCTCTCCCGTGTCTCCTTATATCTACGTACCAGCTCTTCACTGTGTCCCCAGTAGAGGGCCCTATCTGTGACAATTCAGAAGGAGGAGAAACGAGTGCTCGGCTCACGAAACGAAACATATATATATATATATATATATATCTCGACAACTATTTTTCTTTCTTTCGTCACTACGTTTATTTCGTTATTATTATTATTATTATTATTACTCTCTCTGTTTCATTTTTCCCCTCTTTGTACACGCCGATACATACACGAGCGGGCAGTATTATATAACCTTCCATCCTTTCCTTTCGTGTCGTCGCGGTAAACTGCGCTCTGCAGATCTCTCTCTCTCTCTCCCTCTTTTCTTTTACTCTCAGAAGGGCTCGCGCTGATTGTATACTTATATACATATATATTTCCCTCGCCAATTGTCCTTCGGCTTTTTTTCCCCCACCTCTGCACTATCACAGCCATCCCCACGCACGACCTCTTTTATTTTTTTCTCTTTTTCTTACTATTATTGGTGGGAGTGAGCGTCGCTTATATTGGCTGTGTGCTCCTCTCTCCTCTCTCCAACAGACTCCCCCCCCCCCCTCTCTCTTTCTCTCCCACACCACTTCTTTTCCTTTCAAAAAAAAACCTCCAGTAAGTGTCGGTCAGCTTCTTCATCCTCGACGCGTACTACCTTTTTTTTTAGTTTCCTTACACCGCCACCATCACGCCTGCGGTGCATCTTTGGTTTACTCCCCCCCCCCCCTTTCAGTACTTCGTCGCGATTTCTTTCCTCTGACCTTTTTTTTTCTCTATTTCACTGCATCTACCTTTCCTCGCGCTTCGTATTATTTTACGCGAGTCTGTCACCCACGGCTTCTCTTTCTTCGCTTCTGTAACTGCACTTTCTTTTTATTATCTCCACTCGTCTTTTCCCTCCACGTATCTTCGCTTTCTGATTTAGACATCGGTGCAGATTGTTTATATTTTTCTATTTTTCTAGTTTCCTTCAGTATACGACGAAGTCGGCATCTCATTTTTTCGCTTCTAGTTTCTGTCTTCTTATTTTTTTTCTTCTGTGCCGTTCGCGTCACAACACAATCTCTGTTCTTGTGAGATTGTGCGTATCTGATATCACCATCCCATACCCTCCCTTTTTTTTCCACCTTCTGCAGCATCTGCATTTATTTTACCTTTGCTCAGCCGCTCTTCTCCTTCTTCCCTTGTGCATATAACAAGCACGAACACATACACAAGCTGATATTCATATATCGAAGCGTCAAAAGTCTCTCCTCTTCTCAACTTTGCGCAGTTGACATCATCATATCCAGCAAGCCGAGGCAGCGACACACGGGAACTGGTAATGAAGAAACGCTCCCCACAGAGCGCCCCCGTGGATGCCGACGACGGCACCGCGCACGGCCTGCCGCACTTTATCCGTCCCGACGACCCAGCCACGCCAGGTGAGTCCTCCACCACCGCCCCACCCCCGCGCCCCTCGGCCGGCAGGAGCGCGTCGATCTCTGCAGCGCGGACGCCAAGCGTTTCACTCCCGCACACACCCCACCCGTCCAACTCGGACACGGCCTCGCCCAATGCCATCCCACGGCTGTCTGCCGCGTCGTCGACGACGCGACAGCACAGCCGCAGCGGCTCCGGGAATCACCCGCCGCCGTCGACGCAGGCGCTGCCGTTGACGGCGAAGGACGACGAGCGTCTGTGGGTCGCGCCCCCCGCGCCGCCAGACAGCGCTGCGGCCCGCGGCATCCCCAGCGACCGCCTCCCGCCTACAATGCGGCAGCGGCGCCTCGGCGGTAGTGGCTCCACCGGCGACTCGCCGCTGATACACTCAGAGCGGGGCGCAGCGACGAAGGGTGGCGCGGCCACCCCCGGTGCAACGACAACCCCACCTGCACAGTCTCCACAGTCCGCGGCCGCTGCTGTGTACCCGCCCCTCTCGACAACTCCCGCATCCGGCGCCGGCGGCGGCCACGAGCGCCACGTCAGCTTCGCCAACAACAACGACAGCAATGGCAGCACCGCCACCAGCACCGGCGACGACGACATCGGCCTCGCCGGGAAGCCACCGCACGACGGCGGGGACACATCGACGACGACGGGCGGCTCCGCCGAGCGGCAACCGCAGCCCACGGCGCGGCTGCAGCAGTACGCCCGGGCCATCTTCCTCGCCCCCCTGCAGCTGCCCCGCGGCGGAACCCCGTCCTCCCCCGCAATGGGCACGCCGTCGGCCCCGCGAAGCACTCTGACGACCGCGTCGCCGATGCAGGTCGACCCCTCCGTGCTGGAGGTGCCGCTTCGGGACGACATCACCGTCACGTCGCGGCGCAAGGGCACCGTGCACTACGTCAGACAGACCCGCACAACGACGGGCCGCTGCACCTTCGACACGGCCTTTCTCACCC
Organism: Herpetomonas muscarum; assembly: GCA_000482205.1. Lineage (NCBI taxonomy): Eukaryota > Euglenozoa > Kinetoplastea > Trypanosomatida > Trypanosomatidae > Herpetomonas > Herpetomonas muscarum. The sequence goes on from AUXJ01000668.1 coordinate 3,170, forward strand.
TGCGGCTCAACGACGAGGTGGTGTTCCAGTGGTTCGACGCGGCCCACCACGTCTACGAGACGAACCGCTCCTACGAGAAGGTTGTCCCCGGTGGCCGCAGCAGCACGACGCAGACGGCGGGGAACAGAACCGACATCATCGTCCCCGAGCACGTGGACGGGGAGGCGGGCGCGATGGTCTTCCGCACGCGGTTCACCGCGCCGGGGGACTACTACTTTGTCTGCTCAAAGAACAAGCGCCGCATGCGGCTGCACGTGCAGGTTGTCTCGGACAGCGCGCGTTGGATGAGCTGCGGTCTCCTCACCCTGATCGGCCTCATCGTCATCGCCGCGGTAATCACGATTGTCGTCGTGATCCTCGCCGACTGGCTACAGCGCAAGGACCTGTTCCTTAGTCGAGCAGACGCCGTCTCGGAGGCGCAGTACGACGCGACGCAGGAGCTGCAGAAGCTCGTCACGAACAACCTCTTCCCGTGGCTCGCGACGGGCATCCTCATTGTGCTCGTCGTGATTGTCCTCGCAATCATTGTGCCTATTGTCCGGTGCTGCCTCCCCAAAAGACAGGGCAGCTGGCACCGCGGCGTGAAGGCCAGTACGCGGAGGATCTTCGGCGTCGGCACCGTCACCTGCTGCCTCGCGACGGTGGTGCTGCTTTTCGTGACGTACGGGCTGCAGCTCAACGTCACCGACGGCGTGAACAACTTTGCGCAGCAGCTCGGCGGCAGCGTCTCGGCGACGCTCAACGCCTACTCCGGGGCGCTGTACAAGATTGACTGGCTCGCCACAGAAGGGCCCGTCATGTTCCCCAACATCACCTTCCCCACCGACGACGTCACCCGCGTCGTTGGCGAGGTGAGTAACATTCTCAACGACACGATGCGGTGGACGCAGTTCGGGGAGGACCTTGCCCAGGGCGCCTTTCGGCTGCTGTCGATCGTCCTCTTTCTGACGCTGCAGCTAGGCCTCTTCGCCTCGGCGATGGCGGTGGGGGCGGTGGTGCTGCGGTACCGCCGCCCGACGCGCGCCGTGGCGTGGATTCTGGCCGTCTGCATCGGCATCTACGCCTGTGCCGTCGGCGTCTCCTGGGCGGAGTCGCGCCTTATCGTGGAGCTGTACGACAGCGCCGTCGTCTTTCGCGACGGCCCGCAGGCGGGTGCGCACCTGAAGAATGGTAGCCTCGCCGAGCAGCTCTTCGCCTCCTGCACCTTCACCGACACCGACGTCCAGTTTGTCTCCGAGTACGTCGCGGACATCCTCAGGGAGGTCAACTCGACCCTCTCCCCGGAGCAGCAGGAGTCCTTCACGACGGTCTTTGGCTTCTTCATGGACGTCACGCCCGTCACCTTGGAGGCGCTGGTGAACTACACGTCATATATCCAGGCGAACCTGGACAATGTCATGGCGATCCTCGTTAACGACGGGGACGCTGTGAACGCGGCTGCAGGCCTCGAGGTTGTACCGTTCCTTGAGGTGCTCGTGAGCGCTGTACAGACCCTGAGCGGCCTCGTCGACTGCTACATCATCCAAGAAATCTTAGCTAACGCGCTCCCACTGCTCAAGCACAACGTGCAGTCCTACAACACGGCGTTGATGGTGATCCTCTTCATCATTTTCGCGCTTAGCGTGCCGACGCTGTGGTTGGCGATTGGGTCAGCCTACTCGCTGGAGTACCCCCGCAAGACGTGGCACGAGCCGCGCACCGGCCGCTGGTTCCGCCTGCGGTACAGCTACAAGGTTCACCACAGCATCCTCATGCGGACGGAGACGCCCAAGGTGACGAGCGCCAAGTGGTTTACCGCTCTGCAGACCGCTGCCCACCCGTTCATGCAGCGGTTTCTCGATCTCCGACTCGTCTGCTACTCGGCCAGCACGCTCCTCTTCTTCAATGCCATCCTGCTGGTGCTTTTCAACGACGTCGCGCACACCATCGCGGACGCCCCGCTGCTCCGCGCCGTCTCGTACATGGGATGTGCGCAGCTCATTCTGCTGCTGGCCGCCGCACTGTTCCGGCATATGATCATTCGCCTCGCCGTGCGCACCTTGTCCCTCCTTGTCGTAGCGGCGTGTCTTGTCGTCGCGTTCGTCCAGGCTGTCATCGGGTACGTCAAATTTGGCCAGTGCGTCGGCGACGTCCGCTTCTCTTCCAGCGCAGTGCTGGGCGCGTCGCCGTACTACGAGACGTGCCCCGTGACGTACGTTGGTCACGAGCTGGAGGTGGCGGTGTATGGAACGGTGGTCGCGGTCAACAGTCTCGTGCTGATGATCACCCTGATTCTCCTCATCGCGCACGAGCGCCACGTGAATGCCACGACGCGGCGGCGGCCCTACGTGGGCGTCTTCTCGCCGTTCGAGCGTATGTGCTCGTCGCTGGCGTGCCTCTTCAAGGACGCACTGTACGTGAAGCGGGTGTACACGTCCATATTCATCTTCATCGTCATTGTCTTTCTAGTTCTCATGTCCGTCGTCGACACGAGCCGCTTCCACCTCATCGGTACGAACTTGCACCCATCGGCAACGTACGGCAGCACCATTGTCCAGGTGCTGGACCCGGACGTCGCGTGCAACGGCAACCGGCGGTTCTGCGACCTACGCGTGAATCAGTACATGTGGGCCTGCGCCCACAACGCGCACAGCAGCATGGAGGACGGCTTCGTCGCCGCCAACCACTACTACAACATCAGCCACCAGCTGTACGCCGGCATCCGCAGCTTCATGATTGACCTGTGGTACGACAAGATCAACGGCACCATCAGCGACGAGGTGGACGTGTATCTGTGCCACACCGTGTGCCTGGCGGGCCGCCGGCCGTTCCGGCAGGTCGCCAGGGAGTACAGTCAGTTCCTGCGCGACCACCCCGCGCAGATCATCATGATCATCCTCGAGCAGTACGTGAACAACTCCGACGTTGGGAAAATCATCGACGAGGAGGGGTTGTCGCCGTTCGTGTGGTACAGCGATCAGGAGCCGCCGCACCGCAACCCGGGCTATGTGTGGCCGACAATGCAGGAGATGATCAACAAGAACCAGCGGCTCATGATGTTCACCGACGTGCGCGCCGTCTCCAAGCTGGCCGACCACACGCCCGAGTGGCTGTACTACGCCTACGACTACCAGTTCGAGAACAAGTACCAGACGAGCTCGCCGTCGGACTGGCGGTGCGGGGTGGGCCGGGGGTGGTGCACGCTGGGGCTGGAGGATGTCAACAAGACGGACACCGACGACAGCTCGGAGAGCTCCGAGAGCAGTTCCTCGTCGGCTTCTAGCTCCGACGACAACACTTCGCCCGAGAAGGGACCTGAGTACTGGGTGAAGTGGTGGGCGGACGTCACCAACTGCACGGACGAGCCCGGCCCGTGGCGTAACGGCAGCGACGTGTACAACATATACCGCCACGGCGGAAACCCGCCCCTCGTCGCGTCGAAGCTCAGCACGGTGAATCACATGATGACCCGCGGTACGGGCTCCCCTGTGCTTGCCGCGCAGGCGAACGTGCCGGCGTCGATTGAGATTGCGGGCTTGAACTGCTCCACGTACTGGAACCAGGTGGTCAACATCTTCGCCTTCGACTACTGGACCATCGCGAACCCGCTCGCGACGATTCACCGGATGAACCTCAATTTGGTAAAGTACGGCAAGAAGTACAACTATAGCGACGCGTGGGGCATGATGCTCTTTGGCACCGACAAGACCATCGCCGAGCTGGCCAACGAAGAGAGCACGTGATGCATTTCAGCATTCATATACATAACCTTCCCCGCGAAAAGGGAGTCGGTGCAGTCTTTCACGTGGGTAGTTTTTTTTTTCGCCGTGATCCCCAGTAACATGGACACACGTAGATACAGGAGCTGTACACACCAAAAGTGCTCCGTTCACTTTTTCTATTCTTAAAAAATAATATTACATGTTTGGCTCAATACTTGACACAGCGAGCGCCGATATTCCTTCTTTATTTTTTTCTCCCCCTTTTCAGTGCACATGCACAAACAAGAAACTTTCTCTTTAACTCCCTCGAAGGATATCAATCATACAGTCTCCTACCATGTTCTTTTCAAATCCCCAGTTTTGATATATTTACCACAAGATATATGTTTTTTCAAAGATAATACAGATTTTGTGATCCTTTCGCTGACTTCGTTTCGCACACTCTTTTTTCGTGTTGTTTTCTCCTTTAAAAAAAAAACCTCTGCCTGCACTTCCGTTCTTCTCCCATTTTTCCCTCTCCCCGAAGCCATATCTACAGCATATATTTTCCTTCTGTTGTTTTTTTTCCTTCCGATGCATCAGATGCCCTTTAACAGCTAGTCACTAGCTGTCCCATTTTCTTTTCGTTTGTTTTTCACAATTCACCACGACCACGAAACGTTGTTTACTGTGTATTCCCCTTATTTTTCTTCTTCTACTACTACATTTCCCCCGCCTCAATTCTTTTTATTTTCTCTCTACCCCACTACCTCATGCGATTGTGTCTGTCGTGAGTGAAGAAGGCATGCCGCTCTCTCACAAGCACAGACACATACACTACCCATCCAAAATAACATATATACAGTGGAGTATCAAAAGGAGGGAAAAGAAACGTTCGATACAGCATTACGCTGCTGTAAAAAACAACAACAACATGAGAAGGTTCGGAGCGGAGATGTATACCCACCGGCGTGCACGCACCCGTCCTAGCTCGCAGTGCCACTCTCTTCATGCAGTACTACCAAACCATAGTTCAATGCCTTGACGTACCTATCATAACCCTATCCATCTCTCCATCTCTTTTGGCGCGTTGCTTTCTTCTATGTTATTCTTTTTTACAGGTGTACCACACACAGGGACGTCTATCTTCTGTGTCGCGCCTGCCTCCCCTAACAGCCCAATTTTTCGTCGCTGTAGGACAAGTTGTGCTCCTCACAGGTTTTGTTTAGTGTGAAGCAAAAGTCGATTAATAAATAATCATCCGCAATGCTTAGAAGCCTCGTGCTGCCCGTACGCAGCACATCGGCGTCGTCCGCCCTCGCCACAGCAGCGATCGGCGCGAGGGCGTTCACGACGACACCGCCTCGACGCGACCCGTTCCAGTCGAACCTGACGTCGCTGACAAATCAAGTCAATCGCAGCGAAAACCTGCGCAAGTTCGGCAGCGACGGGGCCCCGCCCGGTATTCCGCGTATCTCACGCATGGGCGTCCGCAACATCTCCGTCCTGCACGAGACGCCGCATGTGATGGTGGTTGGGCGCAACTACTGCAACGGCTTCGCCAACAATCAGTACCTGTTGGTGAACAAGCACAACAAGGAGTGCGTCTTCGTCGACGCGTGCGACGACTGGCCGGATGACTGGGCCGCCTTTCTCTCCGCCTCGGGGCTGACGCCGACGCACGTGTTCCTGACCCACTGCCACGTGGACTGCATCATCAACCTCAACGCGCTGCTGAGCATTGTCGAGGCGCACATGGGAGTGCGGATGGGGGTGATGTGGTGCCAGGCGGAGATGCCGTGGGTGGATGCGTTCCCAAAGGCGTGTTACCGCTACGGCCGCACGGAGGAGGCGCAGCACACGCTGCCCATGCTGCAGAACAACCTGTATTCATACAACTCCTACGCGCTGGGCCTGCAGCAGGAGCAGCGTCGGCTGATGGAGGAGTACGAGCGCGAACAGCAGCAACGGGCCGGAGACGGCGGTGATGGCAGCTTAGCCGAGGAAGATAGCGCCCCCACACCGCCCCCGCAGCTGGTGCGCCAGCAAGACATTCTGCTCTCGTGCGCGACGAACCGAGCGACGTCCTTCTACGAATTCGGCCACCACAACGTCCTCCACTACATCTTCACCCCCGGTCACTCGCCCGGCCACATGATGCTGAGTCTGCCGCGGGAGCGGCTCCTCTTCACCGGCGACGTCCTCTACTACAACTCGGTGGGCCGCGTGGACCTGCCGTGGGCGACGGGGGAGCGGCTGGCAGAGTCGCTAATGTCACTCGAGGACTTCCCCGACTCGACTGTGCTGCTGCCCGGCCACGGGCGGCTGACGACGCTCGGCCGTGAGCGGCGCGAGAACCCAGCACTCCGCTCCCTCTACGAGCGGAAGGAGATTGGCCAGCAGTGCGTGTCTGTCGGCTTCAACGATGGGTACCTGTAGCCATTTTAAGGTATCCTAAGGTGGGGATTGCGTGGGAGCAGGCTGCACTCTCTCTCTCGCACTTTCTCTTTCAGATCGCTGGCGATTCCTCCTTCTTTGCTCGCCACCGCTAGTTGCAGTGCGGGATAACATCTATCTTCACACACACACACACACTAAAGAACGATATGATGATCTGATAACTATGCCGCATCGGACCGTTCACCTGCGTGTCCCCAAAGTGAACGACTGCACTTGTTACATTATTTATTGTTTTTTCCTTTGCCTATCTGGGCGCATGAGGCATCGCCGTGATTACTCTTCTTATGACTATCACCACTCAACTACTTTTCTTTCCCATTTTCCGGCCCCTCCCCCTATCTGTCGACTTACCCCCCCCCCCCCCTCCACACACTATTATTTCCAAACATAGCAATATAACAGACTTCACCATCACTCGACACCCTTCTTGTACGTCTCCCTTTGCGCTCGCAGACGCCAGGACGTGCACTACGCAAAAGCACGCCAACACCTTTCCCATACTCTCTTCTTTCCCCTGCTAAGACCGTTGAGAGAGCGATGACGTGGGTTTGCCCCGAGTGCGAGTACGAGAACGAGCCGGAGGACACCACCTGCGCCGCCTGCGAGGAGCCGCGTCCGGCCCCCAACGCCGCCGCCGCGGACGACGACGATGATGACGACTACAAGCACATCAAGGCTGGCCGCATCGTCACCTGCGAGGACGTTGCTGGCAGCAAGCTGAAGAAGCTCTCCATCGATGTTGGCGATGCCGCGCCGATCACTGTCGTGACGGCTGCGGGGAATGTGCAGGAGGGGCAGGTGGTTGCGGTTGCCTGCGTCGGCGCTGTCGTGAAGGGCGAGGAGGTGGTGAAGACGACCGTGAAGGGCGTCCCCTCGTCGGGCATGGTCTGCGACTCGGCCATGCTGGGATGGGCCGGCGGTGGTGCCGGCGCCGCTGCTGTGCTGCCGGCGGACTACGCGATCGGCACGAAGCCGCCCAAGTCCCGCCCCCGTCCCGACGGGGCCAAGTAAGTACTTCCCCCTCCCCTTGAGGAGACAGTCGTAATGGGGTGCATGGGCTCGCCACCCAATCGGGCGTGGTGCAGCTCACGCACGCATTTGAATCAGCAAGGCTCGACCATCTGCTGATTGCATGATAACTATACACACACACATAATACGGCACAACCGGAAACAAAATATAGTACCATCCTCTTAAGACCAAAAATAATTGTTTTGTTCCGTTGAGAGGATGGCTTCTCGCGATGTCTTTACCATCTTTGTGACTGCGGTATCACTCCCCATTGTGTGGAGGGGCGGGGGCGTGCAAGGGCGTGTAATTGCCGATGAAAGGATAAAGGTATGCATAGAAATGTATATCCCTCTCTTTCGATACACGTGTATCTAAGGAGACATGGCCACGTCATCGTGTATAATGTGCACTACCGCGGCATCCTCCTCTTGTGGTTTCCACGTTGTATCGTCCCTGGGGTGATAATACACCCCTCTCATACGCTGTATGTTTTCACCAACGCCCACTTTATAATTCCTCCCCATCCCACTTTGTGAAATTTATTATCGTGATTGTTATTTTTTCTTGGCAAGGTATCTGGTAGTGTTGCATAGGTGGCCCTATTTTGAACCTAGTAAGATTCCTGTAGTGCAAAGACAAGACACGCAGGGGACAGCGCGGGTATACGAACACTGAGAAACATACAATAACAAAATCAATCGAGGACGACGAACGCATCCTTCTTTTTTTTCTCCCTTTGTTATCTAGATCCTAGCGTTTCCCCCCCCCCCCCCCACACACACCCTCGGTGCAGCCATAGCGATCCGTGTCTCCCTCGCCTCATCTCGCCTTGGCAATCTGTAGTATCTTGTTCCTGCGCAAGAAGTCTTGTGCGTCCACAATCGCTGCTCTTTTGCTGACTACCTGGGTGCAACTTACCTCTCCGTGGTCTCGATAGCCCCCCCACCACCACCATCATCATACCCCACACTCACAGACGCCATTTTTTATATCCTCCTTACACTATCCTGAAGGCGCAGTCTCACTCCACCAATATCCCTCCTCTCTCTCTCTGTGCAGAGGAGAATATCACAAAAATTTCCTTCTGCCTTTTTATTGCCGTTTCCGTGTCCGGTCTGTCATTGAAGACACAATACCTCATCTCCCGTTTCGAACCTGTTCGCCATCTAGTCTTTTTGTTTTTCTCTCTCAAGTTGCGGTGATTTGGCTTTTGATTTATCCTCGTTACCATCCTGGCTCTATCCGCTACTTACCCCCCTCTCTGTTGGCAGTCCTCTCTCGTGTAAATAGCCGCGTTATATTTTTGTTACAGTGTCGTCGTCGTTTTCGCTGTCGTTGACCATTTCATTTCATTTCATTTCCCCTCCCCCCCATCCCCTCACTACTACCACTACTGTCCTCTTTTTGTATTTATCTATAACGACACCCTTCTCGCGGAAATAATATCTGTATCTAACAGTCTGTTGTGAAGACTGTTATCTTTTGTTGTTCTCTCACTGCACCATCTCTATCTCCCCCCTCCCCCCTCTGTCATTATTTGTTTTTTTCCCCCTTTGCCCACGTCGTGTTTTTTGTTGCTGTTGCACGTTGTGCTCGCTAGCTGTCGTCAGTTCTGTAGCCGTCTCTTTTGAAGGCAGTGAGTTTTGTAGTCCGTTTTTCCCTGTAACATTGACATCTGCAGCGATCGGATCATTTTCACCTTCCTTCTCTTCTCTCTCTCTCTCTCTATATATATATATATATATATTCCACCTGTCGATTTCATTCCTGTTCTGTGTTTGTCTTTTTTTTGTTTTTGTGCTTTATTCTATTTTTCGCTCTGCCTTGTTCGTGCTTTTAAGTGGGGAAAGACCTGGCTGTATTGATACTGTCATATCCGCCGTTTCATTTACACCATTCCACCCGCTTCACTCCCTCAGCGTCCTCTTAGTTATCCGTTTCTGTTATTATTTATCTCTTCTTTCTCACTTTTTGTTTTAATTTTTTTTGCCCTACTGATTTCTGTTTAACGACCTTAGGATGTCCGCGAATGGATCCCCTGCGCTGGAGAGCACATCCTTTCTCTCCACGCTGTCGATGATGGGGAAGGCCGCCGGCCAGGGGGAGTTTGGCCGCACCGTGATCATCCAGATCCTCGAGGCCGCCACCCCACGGGTGGCGGTGCGCCTCGGCGGCCCCGGGTGCGCGTGGCGCGTCCTGGACGTGCCTATGGAGAATGCGACGTTCGTCTCCCGCGGTGAGGGCGGTCAGGACCCGCTGCGCAGCACAGAGCTGGCCTTTGCGCCCGCCGACGCCGTGACGGTGGCGAGTGGAGACGGGGATGCGGAGGGTGTCGAGGCGGACGCCGTTGGTGGGGAGCCCCGCGACGACGCTAAGATGGATACCATGGCCGAGGGCGTCGTGACGTTCGATGTGCTCCGCGAGACTGCGCCGAAGGACCCGGTGCGGCTCTCCGCCCCCGCTCCCGCTGCGGAAGGGGAGGCGCCGGCGGACTTTTTCGTGAACCTGCGCTGGACTACAAACGCCTACCTCAGTCCGACGGATGTGCCGCTGCAGGGTCTTGGCGACAGCACAAGGAAGGGCTCCAACACGGCGGCGGAAACGGCGCTGCCGGCCCCCGATACCGCACCCGGTACCCCACCCCCGGAGGACGGCACAGGGACGGAGGGAGGGGAGGACACGGAGAGCGCAGACCTCTTCTTCCACACCCCACCCCGTGAAGGCCGGCCCGAGGCCGAGGCGACCTCTCTTGAGGCGACGCCGCAAGGCGCGGAGGGTGGCAGTGACGGCGAGGACGTCGCGGACGTGGATCCGCCAAACACGATTGCTACTCCTGCACCCGCTGCTGCCGTTGGTGGTGATGCTGCAGACGACGAGGCAGCCGCTGAAGAGGCGGGGGAGCAACCAGCGGAGGAGGAGCCCGCTCCTGCCGCCGACGACGCTGCCGCGTCGGTGCAGCCGCCAGAGGACGGGGCCGCTGCACCACCAGCGGTAGAGGAAGTGGAGGAGCCGGACACGAAGGAGGACGACGCCGCGCCTGAGCCGGAGGCCGCGGTCCCGCCCGCCCCTCAGAGCGACAACGAGGACCATCCGGGGGAGGCATCAGCGCTTGATACGGAGGGGGCTGAGGACGCGGAGCCTGACAAGCCGCCCCAGCGACCCAACGGGTGCCACAATGAGGAGCACCTTGGACAGTCGGGGAAGCAGTGCTCGTGCGTGCTGCCCAACCTGGTGCCTGGCGCTCTGTCGTCCACCGGCGCCGTGCCGCCGACCGAGAAGGGGGCGGCACAGCAGGCCATAAAGGGGGCCGACCAGAGCACCACGACGGATAACGGCTCCAGCCCACGCCCATCGTCCACCCACAGCGCGCGCCGCGTGCGGCCGCCGTCCCAGCGCCGCAGCGCACACTACCTCATGGACGTGACCCCCGACAACGACGCCCCCACGCGGCTCGGCGGCGGTGAGGAGTCGTCGTCGCCGCTCGCCGTCCACGGCGGCGCCCCGCCAGCGCCGCCTGGCGACACCATCGCGGCCTCGGCCCGTCAGATGTCGGAGAAGAGCGCCGAGGAGGACGAGGAGGAACTGGCGCGGCGGAAGCGGGAGCACGAGGAGAGCTGGCGCCGTGCCTTCATGCCGCGCGCACCATCGCCGACCCACAAGAGCGCCCCGGCTGCCGAGCCGGAGGGGCCCGCGAGGCCGTACTCCGCCGTCCCTCCGCAGGCGGTCTCCCCGACGGTGATTGCCAACGCCCGTCGCCACCTCCACTTTGCTGGCTCGGGCGGCGAGCGCGGCGCCGCGCCCGCCCCCCCACCAGCGCCGGCCGTTGTGGTGGTGCCGTCGGCCGAGAACCTCTTCCAGGGCGTCGACCCGGACGCCGCCGTCGCCTTTGTGGAGGTCACCTCCGTGCACTCCACCGCCGCCGCCGATCCCGGCCGCCTCGTCGTCGCGGCCTTCACCGTCGCGGGTGGCGCCCCCGCCTTCGCGACGGCCCTCATGTCGCGGGCGAAGGCAGCCCTCGTGCCGCACCTGAGCGAGCCGATTCTCTTCCCCGCCGACGCATCCGTGGTGTGCGAGCTGCGAGAGGCGGTGGCGGGCATCGGCCCCGCTGCCGCCGCGGCTGCGGACGCCGCGGAGATGAGCGGCACGACGGCGCTGTGGCGCACCGAGGCGGACGTCGCCGCTGCGGGCGAGTCGCCGGAGCCGCGCGTCGTGGTCTTCCGCGGCGGCACCGACGAGATCACGACGCGGTGGCACTTCACGACGGTGCGCGCGTACCGCGAGCGCGTCCTCAACATGCGCGGGGCCATCTCCTCCGCCGTCGCAGCGGGCAACGCCAGCGCGGGCGCGTGCCAGCTGCAGGTCATCGCCGAGGACGCCAGCGCCGGCTCGCTGTGGGTGTCGGCCCCGCAGCGGTCGGCCGCCTCCGCGGCGGAGGCCTCCCACGGTACGTCCCCCCCGCCTGGGCAGTTCTTTTTCCACCATACGCTGGCGGCGCAGCGCGGCCCCACACCGGCGGCTCTCTGCCCGATTGCCACGTTCCCCGTGCACAATGTATTTCACGTAATTAGCCTCGTCCCGCCCCCGGAGGCCGACGGCGCGCCCGCCCCTCCGGCCGTCGTTTCCTCCCTCGTCGCCTTTGACGCCCCTGGCGTGTGGCAGCGGGCGACGCCGGAGTCTGGCGAGAAGACCTGCGCCGTTTTCTACCGATACGTGACGGAGGACCCCTCGCACGTTAGCACGCTCCCCCCGCACTGGGCGCAATCCTCGCGGTCGTCGCCGAAGCCTGCGCCGCGGACAAGCAGCAACCTTTGCGAGCTGAGGATGACGATGCACGACGTCCTCGTGCCACACGCGGATCGCCCGCCACGAACGCGCACCCCCACCCCGCCCGCCGGTGACCGTCGCCCGGTGAGCGCGTCGTCGGCGCGGGGGCGGTTCGGCCGCACTCCCATTAATGGCACCTCCGGGCTGAGCACCGCGTCCTCCGGCGCCGGCGCCAAATTTTACCGCGTCGTTGTCACCGACGACACAGACGCCAACCCGCGCATCATCGCCGTGTCGCGGCCCTTTGCCAGCCGCGCCGTCGCCGGCCCCGCTGGTTCCTCGGCAGCAGCGGCAGTCGCCGCACCGATCCTCACTTCGCAGTCCTTCTTCTTCGCCGACGCCGCGAGCAAAAAGAAGAGCGCCGCAGCGCAGGAGCCGCAGCGGTGGCGCTTCTGCCTTCTGCCCTTTGTCAGCTACGAAAAGGCCCGCGACGCAGCACTGGGCGGCGCTCTGTCGCAAATGATCGCTGGAAACAAGCCGGCTGTCATGGCCTCGTCATGCATTGTGCAGCTGGCCTCGCTTTTGCGGGCGCGTACGGCAGAGCTCCGCGTGGCTTTCCGCGACGCGGCGGTGTCGGCGGAGGCGCTGCGGGATGCGGCGCTGGAGCCACCGGCGCTCGCCGAGGTCCGCGTCGCTCTGGAGTCTCGCCGGTGCCACGCCGACACGGCCGAGGCGGTGGTGTTCAAGGTACAATCCATCGTCGCCCAGCACGCGCCGACGAGCCTGGAGCACGCCGAGTCTGTCCACGGCGTGGCCCCGCCACCGTCCATCGCGCACGTGTGGTTTGCCCCGAGCATCTTCTCGTCGGCCGATGTGAGCGATGCCTACAGCAGGGCCCGTGATGAGGGAAAGGAGGACCCCTCGGGGGCCCCCGAGTCCCCACGCGAGTGGGCGCTAGATCGCCGTGCGATTCCGGAGTCGTCGCCGACGGTCCGCGTCGTGTGGCGCGGTGGCGGTGGTGCTGCGGCATCCGGCGCCGCCGCGGCCGCCGACACCGACACGATCACCCTCTTCACATCGGCAGAACGACTGCGCCTCTGTGTGGCGCTGGTGCCAGATCCAGCCGTGCCGAGCCCAGCGCAGGCCGCCTCAACGCTGACGCCCATCCACACCCCACGGGACGGGCGCGCCGTCTTCGACGCGAGTGGGTTGTCGTCCGCGCCGTCGGCGGTGGGCGGCGGCCGCAGCGTGCTCCACCCTAGCGCCGGTGGTCAGGACACGTGCGGCCCCCACTCCCTCCTCCCGCTGCCACTCCTGCAGCGGAAGATTCGCCACCTGCGCCGGCAGGCGTGGAAGCGCGCCGGGGCGGATGACTGGCCCGCGGCGGTGCTCGCTGGCGACGAGACTGTTGCGATGCGGGTCGACAACTACGTGGAGGTAGACCTCACCCCGTCCGTCTTCTCCGCCTGCGACGACGCCGACTCGGGGCGCCTGTTTGAGAGCACAGTCGTCGGCCAGGTGCGGGTAAGCCACGCCGTTGTGCTCGAGATCCGCGGCGCGTGGCTGAAGGTCCCGGCGGCGGGGTCCGTGTCGGTGCCGACGCAGTACACGCCGTCCTGCCGGCTGTGGGCAATGCGGGGCAGCTTCGTGCGTCGCAGCGGCCTCGTCGAGGCGGTGGAGGTGGAACACGCGTTTGGGCAGGAAAAGAAGGCGATTGGGCCGTCGTCGGTGGTGGAGCCGTCCACGTGCGATTTGGTCGTGCAGACGTACCCGATCGACTACGCCGACCCCACGCCGGAGCAGCTGGCCGACGCCCTCCCCGGCGTGCCAACCGACAACTTCCAGCGCCTGCCGCCCCAGCCGCACAACATCCCCTTCCCGAAGAATGGTGCGGCCTACACGCACATGCAGGACTTGTCCGGCATGACCAGCGTCCTGTCCGCGGCACCCCCCGCCGCGTCCTCGCCGTTCGAGGGGCGGCTCATCACCGTCGACGTCGCCGCCTCCGCGGACGCCGCAGAGGACCGGGCGGACACGACCGGCGCCGCAGCGGCCACGCAGCAATGCATCACGGACGTGGCCTTCCTCACGACAGTCCTGCAGCAGCCGGACGTTAACGCGTCGTCGCGGAAGACGTCGCGGGTGGTGTTTGTCTTCGGCGACGCCTACACCACCCGCACCGGGGCGATAGTGTACGCGGCGGAGCTCGAGCAGGTGCACTCCCACTGCCTGCAGGTGAGGGCCGAGCCGGTGACACCCGTCACCATCATGGACTCGCTGCAGACCGACGGCTTCTCCATCGGCCGCGGCACCTGCATACTCGACGACAGCAAGTTCCTCGGCGTCAGCCACAAGCGGTTCGCCCCGGTGCTGGAGTGGTTCCACGGCGGCCTCGGCGTCGCCGCCGACGACGAGGCGGAGCGCCGCGACGCCGGCGCGCGTGCGTGGCGGTCGAGCCTTCGTGAGGCCGACCTCGGCGCCCATCGCCGTCCGCGCGGCACTTACTCAGTCACAGCGGTCCAGCGGCAGCCGCCCTCCTCGCACCTCTTTGTGTTTGCGCCGACGCTGACGCGGTGCGGCACATTGGGGTTTTTGCTCTTCGGCGGCTTCAGCGACAACCGAAGCCTGCAAGTGCGCGCCAGCGTCTTCCTTGACGAAGAGCAGGAGTGGGCGCCGTTCCGCGTCGTCCCCTCCCCGCTGTCCGACGGCACGCCCCTGCCCGCCCCGCGCCACGGCCACACCACCGTCTTCCGCGAGACGGACGAGTCCGTGTACGTCTACGGCGGCAACGCCAACACCGCTGATGGCCGCAGCGGCGCTGTCGCCCTTCTTGACGATGTCTGGGCGATCCGGCTGGCCGACGGCGAGGCCCATGCGCTGCGGTGCAAGACAGCAAAGGATGTTGACCGACCCGCCCTGGCCCGCTGGCGCCACGCGTCGCTGCTACACGATGACCGCATGATCGTCATTGGCGGACAGCATTCGCAGTCGCCTCGCCGCAGCAGCAGCAGCGGCGGCGGCGCAGGCTCCAAGTTGGAGGTGGCCCCGTGCAACCCGCTTCTCGTCCTCGACGTGCGCACGGCGGAATGGCAGATGCGGGAGGCCTTTGGCCGCGACGGCGTGGTGCCAAAGCCCCGGCACGGCCACAGTGCTGCGTCGGTGGCGCAGAACAGCGTCGCGTACATTTACGGCGGCCGCGACGGTGACGATCAACTGCTGGGCGACCTGCACCAGCTCGACCTCCTCACGCACATGTGGACTGCGGTGGAGCCTAATGGGGCGGTGCGCCCCCCGCCGACGGAGCTTGCCAGCATGGCAGCCTCGCACGTTGGCGGCACCGCGTGCCTCTTCCTCGTCGGCGGCCTCTCGGACGGCGCGCAGCAGGACCCGAACACCAGCAGCGCGGCCGACAGCGACGGCCTCTCCGTTTTTCTCTTCAGCACCGCCACCCACTTTTGGCGCCGTGTCTCTTTCAAGTGCGGGCCGGCGCCGCAGCGCTTCGGCGCCGCCGTTGTCCCGCTGCCGGTGGGCGACGAGTGGAGCTACGCGGCGGAGCAGCACCGCCGGCGCAAGGGGCTGCCCGAGCCGACCGACCTGCCCCCCACGCACCTGCTGCTGGTGGGCGGCACCGTCACCGGCACCGACGGAACGGAGGATCTCATGAACGGCGGTGACGACGGGGCGGAAGCCAGCCCGTGTGTGCTGGTTCTCTCCACCAGGGCTGCCATCGCGCCCCCAGCGGCGTCGCGGCCGCCCGGCCGTCACCCCCGGCAGCTGACAGTCCCCGGGCGCGCCGCGTCGCTGCAGACCAGTAGCGGCCAGGCGTCTCCGCGCGGCGGCTCCCGCAAGTCGCGGCAGCCGCGGAACAAAGCCCACCGCCCGCCGGCGCTGTCCCCCGCGGCGACCAATCGCCGCGGCAGCAAGTCCATGCCGCCCCCGCGCCCATCGCCCACGCAGAACACGCGCGGTGGTAGGCCGCGCCGCCGCGTCGACGACGGGCAGTACGACGTGCTGCTCTCGCCCCGCTCCCGCCGGCGGCCAATGTCCTCTTCCGATGTTGGCCGCTCCGCGCAGCGTCTGTCTGCGCCGTCCCCGCGCGGGGCGTCGGCGACGTCGCCGTCGTCCCGCCCCCACGGTCCCCTCCGCCGCACGGCGTCGCAGGGGCCGGCGCGGGTGCCGGAGGTGAAGTCCGCCTTCTCGACGCTGTCGCGCTCGGAGGTGCGGAGCCAGATTGACCGACTCTACTACCAGGACCTTGAGCGGCGCCAGACCAACCTCGACGTCCTCGCCCAGCGCGTCGACCGGGAGCGCTACGGCTACCCCAAGCCGGCGCGGTCCCCCGTCCGCGCGGCCAGGCCCCGCCGCGATGCACAGGCCCTTGACTCGACGCCGCCGACGCACCAGTCCTACCAACCCCACCCCTACGCCCGCCCCGTCACACCGGAGAGCATCCAGCGCGACGACACGGACAGCGATGCCACGACGACGACCACGTCCGCCTCCGCCACCCCACGTCAGCGGCGCGCGTCGCCCACCGAGTCGCGCACCTCCTCAGCCACATCCTCAGCTGCCTCTTCGGCGAAGAGGGTGGCTGCGGTCGTTCCCGCGGTGGAGGAGGACAGCTACGCGGCGAGCAGCGTGCACGCCGACAGCGCCGCGTCGGTGGACGATGCACCCGCCCCTGCGCAGGTGCAGTCCTCACGGGCCTCGGAGAAGAGCAGCCGCAGCAGCAGCAGCAGTAGCTACAAGAGCCGCCGGCACAGCAGCAGCCATGCGTCCAGCGCGTCGTACCGTGACGCGGACGCCCACAAGGCTGACAGTGCCCCCCGCAGCCCTGTCGCTGCGGAGGATGAGCCACACAAATCCGCCGACATCGGCGCCGTCTCGTACAAGTCGTCGTCCGCGACCTCCTCTCGGAGGGCTTCCTCGGCGTCTGCGGCATCCCACGCGGCGGCCAGCTCTGCTGCGGAGGCGGCAGCCCCACCCGCCGCGGCGACGCCTGCCAGCACCCGCTCCCGCAGCGCAGCCTCCGTCACCAGCAGCAAGGAGGAGGAGGAGGCACCTGTTCCACATGACGACAGCAGCATCGTTCCAACGCCACCGGTGGCGGTTGCAGTTGCCACGCCGGACAGGCACAGCGAGGCCAGCGAGGCCAGCGAAGCCCGCGACCCGTACCAGGACGATGACTTGGAATCGGACAGTCCCGACAGCAGCGTCAAGCACGAGGTCGCCGTCGATGGCCCCAGCAGCATGGCGTCCGCGACAGCGGCAGCGGAGTCTATCCCGGCCAGCCACCACTCAGACGGCGAGCTGGAGCGGGTGGAGGGGAGCAGCCAGAAAGAGGCGCCATCGGCCCATGCTGTCGAGGAGGAGGCTGCTGCACCGTCGCCCAGCCAATCCGAGGCCGCGATCGAGTCCCGCGACCCGTACCAGGACGACGACTTTGAGTCGGACAGTCCCTACAGCAGCGTCAAGCACGAAGCTGTCGACGACGCGCCCAGCGCCATGGCTTCAGTCCCTGCCGTCGACGAGTCCATCCCCGCCAACCAGCCACAGGAGGTGGACGACGAAGAGGAGGGGGAGGAGGAGCACCGCCACGAGCTGCCCGGCGTACAGTCGGAGGAGCACGACATCAGCAAGCTGACCCCCGTGCAGCTGGTGCAGGAGCCCGTCGGCAGCCAGCCCAGTCACTCCCTCGGTGAGAGCGATCTGCCCCACAGCACACCCGAGGTCCGCGAAGACGTTAGCGTCCCACAGCAGGAGGCCTCGTCGCAGTCGGCGCGGTCCAGCCAGGCACGCGAGGCAGCTGACTCTGTGCCGGCAACACCGCGCTCACGAAGCCCCTCGGAGGCCCCTGCGCAGCCGCAGTCCGAAGAGGCCGCCTCGCACCTCGAGCAGCCCTCTCATGCAAGCTCGCACCACGACGAGAAGGACCACTCTGCGGAAGTTGTCGAGTCAGAGAAGGAGCGCGACGCCGTTGCTGGTTCTGAGAAGGCGCCATCCTCGCAGGGCGAGGTGGACTACTACGCTGATAGTGCCTGGGAGGTTGACGATGAACAGCCAGCGGCGCTAAGGGTTGAAAGGGTGCCGTCCTCGGAGCGTGAACCGGAGGATGTTGCAGACGACTCGTGGGAGCACTCCAACGCTAACGCGTCGCGCTCGCAGCCCATCGAGGCTTCTCAGCCAGCAACGGCCTACGACGACGAGGACGAGAAGCCCTCGTCACCTGACGTTCCCCCCGCAGCCTCCTCTCAAGTGGTGCCGGAGGAAGCGATAGAGGAGTCCATGGAGGAGGTCGGGGCGGATGCCTCGCGCTCGCAGCCGGTTGAGCCCTCTCAGCCGGTGTCTGATTATGGCGAGGTCGATGAGGTGCCCGCGGAGCCAAAGGCGGCCTCGTCGCAGGGCGAGGTGGACTACTACGCCGACAGCGCCTGGGAGGACGACGAGGAGCCGCCGGCCGCCGCAGAAGTCGCCAGGGCGGTCTTGGAGGAGGAGGAAGAGCTCCGCGATGAGGCAGGCAGTTCCTGGGAGAATGTGAAGGCTGATGCGTCGCGCTCCCAGCCGATTGAGGCGTCGCAGCCAATCACCGCGGACGACGACGAGGAGGAGAAGCCTGCTGCCGCTGCGGTCCCTCAAGTTGCGTCTTCCCAGGATGAGCCGGAGGAGGCGATCGGAGAATCGTGGAACGATGCCGGCGCGGATGATTCGCGACCCCGGTTCGTGGAGGCCTCCCAACCCATCTCGGACCACGTCGAGGACGATGAGGAGCCCGCCGCTGCGCCGGAAATACCGAAGGCGGCGTCGTCGCAGGGCGACGCGGACTACAACAATGACAGCGCCTGGGAGGACGACGACGAGCCACCAGCCCCTTTGCGTCCAGCGGTGGCACCTTCCTCGGAGGGCGAGCCCAAGGATGAGGCGGACAGCTCTTGGGAGGATATTGAGGCGGACGACTCCCGCTCTCAGCCCATCGAGGCCGCAGCTCCCGCTGTGGTACACAGTGAGGAGGAGGTTGGCGAGCGCCCATCAGCAATGGCCACCACGGACCACTCTGACGAGGAGCACGACGCCGCACCTTCTGCTGCTGTTGTTGCAAGTGTGCCAGAAGAGACACCCTCCGAGAGGGAGGTGCCGGAGCCACAGGCGGCCTCCGACCGGGACGACTTCTCTGCCGATGAGCGTGACGACAGCGAGCCATCGCGAGACCTGGGCCAGGAGCACCCCGCTGTCGAGGACAATGAGGAGGAATATTCCGCCTCCGAGCCGGAGGTGAACGACCCATCTGTTGCGGAGCCTGAGGAGGAGGGACACTCTTGGCGGGAACTGGGAGACGAGCAGCCTGTTGCAGCGGCTGAAAGCGACGAGCATCATGAGTCGCCCAGGGCGCCCGAAGAGGAGGAGTTTTCCTCTCGGGAGCCTAGCCAGGACCATCCTATGGAGCACAGCGAAGATGATGCACCGGCCGCCCAGCCCGAGGAACAAGAGCAGTCGTGGCGGGAGCTCGACGACGACAAGTCAGCCGCATCCGTCAGCGATGCCGAGCCTGTCCCCGTAGCCCAGCCGGAGGCAAAGGAGGAGTCCTGGCATCAGCTGGACGACGACCAAGCGCCTGCCGAGGAAAGCAGGGAGGAGGAGGATCACCACCACTCTATCGAGGTAGAGGAGGAGGAACACTCTGCTGCGAAGTCTCAGGAGGAAGAGCATCAGTCCTGGCGCGAGCTCGACGATGAACAACCCGCGGCGGTCGGAACCGACGACGAGAGCCACTCTGCTGATGAAATTGAGGAACCAAAGTCCGTCCAAGATGGTGAAGATGAACACCCTGGCAGCATCCAGGAAGAGGACCAACCGGCTGCGGTAGAACAGCAGGAATCGGGGCCGGAGGAGCAGTCGTGGCGCGAGATTGGCGACGAGCAGCCCGCAGCGATGGCATCCGACGAGGAGAGTCACCCTGCAGCCGAGCCGGAGGAGGAGCAGTCC
>AUXJ01000670.1:0-21625 GCA_000482205.1 Herpetomonas muscarum
TAGAGGATGACGGTGGATGTGCAGATGTAGTTTCCCCGGCTTGTGGCGCTAAGTTCGTTTGACTCTCTAAGCGACGCTTCTTTTTTGTGTCTTTTTTCTTGCTGTTGTTGTTATCCTCACATCGCACACGTAGCAACACGGATTTGGAAAAATGAGGAGAGAGAGAGGAGGGGGGAGGATAGGGAGAGTGAAGAAAGAAGGTGTGAATTTGTCTCCTTTTCATCGTCGTGTACCCTCCAGTTCATATTGTTGCCCGCACCGCATCGAATGTACGTGTCAAAGCTGTAGATACGCATACACACACGTACAGACACACGAAAACATACAAGTGGGAACAATTCATGCATCTGTGCGTGCGCCGATAAAAATAACGAGAGAGAGGAGGGTGTATATGTATATATGACCACATCCCCACCAATACCTCTTGCCGCACTTCGCTTGCTTCGTGCGTCACTGGTGGTGGTCGGAGTGGGTTGCCCCCTCGTCAGCATGTTATTTTATGTATCTATAGATGATACGACGTTCCAAGCACACGTACGCGGCAGTCAGTGCCTCCCTTTTGTCCCATGTTTTTTATTTATTTATAAACACACACACAGTGTGTTTACCTCTCTTTGCGTTCTTTGCATTTTTTAAAATATAATGTATTGTTTGTTTTTTTTGTTTTCTTTTGTGTGTGTTTGTATGTGTGTGAAGGTATCGATATCGAAAGTTACCCAATTTCCGTTTTCTTTGTGGGCGGGGAAAATAATTTTTTTAAAGGACAAAAGGAAAACGGAAAAGGAGAAAAAGAGAGGGATTGTCACCACATCAAGGTCTTAGCATAGATGTATCGATAAAGACGGTATTTTTTTGAGATTTTTTGTTGTCGTAAATGCTGATTTTTTTTAAGGAAAGGTAGAAAAGTGATGTGGCGCGTAAGAACATGAGCGCAGGCTGTTGGGGAAGAGGAGCAGCATATTATGCCAGTACGTGTCGTGGATCGAAAGAACACTGAAAAAAAAAAACAATTTCTTTAAACGCACACACACATATGTATATATATATATATACACGCTCAGGCGACCTCAGCAATATTGTCCAACCACCACAATTGCTCTTACTGGAGAATAGTGGATGATGTGCGTGTGTGTGTTGTTTTGTGTGTGTGCGTTCGCGTACACAGATGCTGCTGTGGAAGGGGGGGGGAGAGAAAAACAACACGCAAAGTGAACGAGCGTTGCGGGTCTTTTTTTTTCCCAGATGATAACATAGAAAGGAGAGACACAGGTGATATGTGCCTCCCCCCCCCCCCCCTCATGCGGCTTACACACGTGCATCAACCGCATCAATCGTTTCTCTTTTTTATGATGTGCTTTCTCTTTACTTCTGGCCCCGCATCGCCGCGCCGTAGCGCACTAGCAGGATGAGGCCCGCCACGCTGATGTGGTAGCGGAAGCCGTCGTAGAAGCCGAAGAGGCCCTCCGTCTTGAGGACGCTCCTCACGCAGTCCAGCGTGTTCTTGTAGCGCCGCGTGCCGTACACGCGGTCGCCGCCCTCGCGGGTGTCGAGGAGGCTCATACGCATCATGATGTTGTTGCACGGGTACGAGATGAGCTCCCGGAGGAGGGACTCGACAAAGTGCACAATCGCCCGCGCCTGCGTGTCGTCGCCAACGGCGCCGTCGGCCGCCCGCGCGGCGAGGACGAAGCCGGCGCCCTCGAAGAGGAGGTAGGACAGGTAGCGGTAGGCCACGTACGCCTCCCAGCCATTGTTGATGATGTTGCGCATGCCGCCCATGCGGTCGCTCACCTTCCGCCAGCAGTCCATCACCGACGCGTAGCGGTAGCCGTAGCGCTCCTGCGGCGCGTTCGCGTCCACCGACACCTCCACCGCGACAGGGGCGACGACGTCCGTCATGTAGTTGCCGAGGACGACATTGTACACGGCCTTCACCGGCCAGCACAGCACCGACAGCACGACCGGCGTCACGACAGACCGAAGCACCTCCAGCTGCGCCGGCGCGCGCTGCATCGGGTCGAGCTTCGGCGTCGCGGCGATGAACGCGTGCGCGGCGGCGTCGCGCAGCTTCCGCGACACGGCGATGGCACAGTGGGGGAGGATGCCGCGGAGGAGGCCCCCCATTGGGCTGCCATTCTCCGTGACGTGCCGCACGCAGCCCGCGACGCCGCCGAAGCCCTTTGTCCGCGGCAGCCGGTCGTCCTTCACGAGCTCCTCCTCGAGACTCAGGAGGAGGCCGACGCGCTTGAAGCAGACGTGGTCAACCAACAGCCGCGCCGAGGCGAAGAGAAGACTGCCGGCGTCAAGCAGCAGCTCCGTCTCGGTCGGGGCGGGGGAGGTGTGGAAGGCCATGGCGTGTGTGCACGCGTGCGCGGATGTGCGTGGGGTGTATGTATAAAGTTGTGGAAATCGGAGAGGAGTGTTATGGCGAGAAGGATCTCTGGCTGCTATTCTCTTGCTGGCTCCTAGCTACAAGACAAGATGCTTCTGTATTCTTCGCTACTGGGAAAGAGAGTGATGCGTCCGCGTATATATATATATATATATATTATTGTGTGCGTTGAAGAGGTTGAGGGACGACAAGAAAAAAAGGAAGAAAAAAAAGAATCAGAGCTAAAAACTAAAAAAAAAGGGAAAAGATACAAATAAGAAAATGGATAGAAAAAAAACTAGAGGGTGAGGCAATCGCCTGTCCGATGAATAATAATAAAAAAACTTGTGTGGTGGTGAGTGAGGGACGTAGCTCACAGAACGTGCGGATATAAAAGCAATTGTATTTTTTTTGATGAAAAGAACGCTCGCGGAAGGGGACGCGTGGACGTACAGCTACGGGTATACGTATATACGTATATGTATATATGTCTGTGTGTGTGTGTGTGTGCAGTGAATAGGAAGGAAACTAAGAAGAGGAATAAAGGGAAGAATAAAAAAGAAGAACGGGGACGAACAGAAGAAAAAAACAGCGTTTGAATGTCTGTTGCTGTCGTATACACGCGCGTTTTCTTTTCCTTTGTCCTTTCCTTTTTTTTCTGCTATGTTGTTTTCTTTTGTTTCCTTTTCTTACGATAAAACTTCTGCTTTGGTCAACTAACTTTATATCGATAGGTAGGGAATGCACAGGACCAATTTATTGAGGGAGAATGTCAAAGAGGCGCAGGCGATGAAGGACAGGACAGGGCGGCAACGACACGTGAAGAGAAATACAAGAAGAGCTATACAGCCCCGACTGCAAGGGAGAATGGGGAGGGGATCGAAAAATAGAAACCCTCCTCTTTTCTGCCCTCTTTGGGTGCCTGTCCTCTTTTCCTTTCTCTTCACCGCCACATGTGCATGTGCCCGTCGTCGGTAACGCGCGTCTTTATATTTTCATCGGAAAGAACGCCACCCCCTCGACGGGAGAGGAAACGGGGGGGGGGGGGAAGGGGTCCCTCCACCTCAGATGGAGCGAATGAACGCGCTCTTGTACACATTCAACCATTCTCGTAACACGAACGGCCGAGATCCTTCTTGAGTTTCTTTTTTTTTGGGGGGGAGATGGGGGAGGTTGTCTTGTATTCTTCTCGTGATGGGAAAAATGGATGGAGCAACGGTAGAGGCGACACGCATCCTCGCGCGGGGCGGCGCAGGTACGTTGTGCGTGTGTGTATGTGTGTATGTATAGGTATATATTGATATGGAAAGAGAGGGGGGGGGAGGAAGGGAGGTGAGGGGGGCTAGTTGTGTCATCCTCCTCCCAAGTTGCAGACTGCAAGAGCGGCGACGTCGTATAAGCACGAAAAAATATAATAATAGTGGTAACAATCATATAATCATGAAAGTAAGAGTGGCAAAGTGTTCAGCAACAGCACTCGCGACGACAGAGGCGAGTGAGGAGAGAAATTAGCAAAGTGTGGGGGAAAGAAAACCCGCCACTCGCCGCCTATACAGGTATGAGATAACAGGAAGAAAGCGGTAAGTGAATAATGCGTACAGGCGAGAGGGACAGCTGTATATATATTATATATATATATATATATATGAAAACGAGAGGGGCAGAGTGGCCCACTGAAATGGGAGGAGAGGTGCGCGGGGAGGGGGGGGGGGGGCTGCGGTGGATCACAGCACAGACGTACGCCGAAGGGACGGCGGAGGGAAAATAACAGAATGGAAAAAAAAACAACGAATGGAAAGGAAGGTTCAGCGGTAGTGGGGTTTTGTGTATGGGAAAAGTATTCATACGGGCGACAACGGTAATAGCACAAAGCAATCGTTAAAAAAAACACGGGAGGCACGGGGGAGGGAGGGAGGGGAGGGGGGGGGATATAGAAAGTGATATAGAAAGTGCACACGCGTATAGCTACCTGAGAGTGCACAGCTTCGCGAAACAGAGATACACCAACAGGTCCTGTTCCTCACGCCCCTCTCGAGTATTATTATTTTTTTTTTGGGGGGGGAGGGCAAATCTCTCTCTGCGCGCTCAATGATGTTGGTTCAGCGCCGCTGCGTGCCGCGCGCCGCCGCGGAGGATGCGCCCCGCCTCCATCACGACGCCTGTGAGAACGGTGCCCATCGCCGCGCCGAGGGCGATCATCGCCGCGTGCATCGAGTACCCTCTGTAGAGCCCGGCGACGCCGTCCTGCTCGTACGTGAAGAAGAGATAGTCCCTGACATCCCAGTGGCACATCATGTCCGCGACGCGGTCGACGAGCGGCGCCTCGGGCGGGTGCGGCGGCGCCCCGCTGCCCTCCCCGCCCTCGTAGCTGGCCGCGATCGACAGGTTGTGGGTCAGCTGCATGTGGCGGCTGCGGAAGGCCACGCCGCCGCCGGGCGTCGTCACCGCATAGCCAAAGGACGCGGCTGAGGCAGCCGAGCCGGCGTGGCTGTAGTTCGCGACGCTGTGGTTGTTGCTGCGGTCGCCGCAGTCGGCCCCGTGATCGCTCCCCGTGCCGTCGCTGTGGTGGATGTGGCGATCGTCGTCGTCGTCGTCGCCGTCCTCGTCGTTGGCGCCGTGGCGGTATTCCATCTCCAGCGCCGCCTTCCGGGCCGCCGCCGCGGCGGCCTCCCGCTCGTAGAGCCGCACGCGCGTGAAGTGGGCAAAGACGAGGCTGACGGCCGGGTACGTCACGAGGCCGTACCCCATCGACACCAGCGGCGGGACGACCCACACAAAGACGCTCATCAGCGCCCCCTCCCCCGCCTCGTCGTAGGCGGGGGTGAGCCGGTCGTACAGGAGGCCAATCGCCTTGTTGAAGACCAGCGAGGAGACGTAGCGGCCGGCAAAGTCGAGGGACATTAGCGTGCGGACGAGCCGGGAGACGGGCAGCGTCGCGCGGGCGGCCTGGGCGGCCTCCCACAGCCCGTCGAAGCGGAACTGAAACGCGCCGCCGTCGAGCACCTCCTCCCCACCATCGCCACTGTCTTTGTTGTCGTGGTGGTGGTGGTGGTGGTGGTGGTGGTGGTGGTGGGTGCTGTCCCCGCCAGCCCCGCGCACCGGTGACCCGCTCGCGCTGGCGACGGGGCGCCGCGGGTGCGTGCCGCGGCTGTCGTCGGCCCTGCACTCAAAATCGGTGCAGGCGTTGACGATGACGGTGTCGATAAGCGCCTGGATCGGGGCGATGGGGAGGAAGAGGACGACGGTGTGGATGAGCGTGGTGAGCATGTAGCTGCGGTGCATCTGGAGGGGAATCAGGCGGCACAGCGGGACGACGACGGCAACCTGCAGCAGAAACTTGGCGACAACCCCGCCGTACTCCAGCAGCGCACCGCGGTAGAAGGCGCCCACGCCGCCCACTTGGTACAGAAACCGCGCACACCCGACGACGCTGCCCGGGGCGGGGCCTGACCCGCGCTGCTTCGGATGGGTGGGGGGGAACACGCCCTCCTCCTCGAGGTCGCGCTGCACGGCCATCAGCAGCCGGATGCGCCGGAGCGGCGTCAGTGCGAGGTGCACCGTCGCCGACACCACTAGAGGCAATGGGAGAAGATATTGCATTGTTGATGCTGCAGGAGGGGGGGGGGGGGGAGAATAGGAAAGGGGAGGGGAGGAATCGATGAAAGCAAATAAAAAGCACAATCAGCGGTGGTGAGTAGGATGAAGTAAGAGTCATCAGGGAAGGGGGTGTGGGAGGGGATATTGCAGAAAGCAGAACAGAGGAGAACACACATGCGCAATGGTGTGCCCGCCTGCCCTTGTCGGGCACTACCTGCGGTGGGCCTGGCGAAGTCTGTCATGAAGGCGGCGACTATAGGGAGGGGGGGGGATAAAGAGATCATTCCAGCGTGCCGATGCTCCGTGCGTGCATTCTTTCTTTTTTTATTATTAAACATGTTCCCCACTTCCGGCGACGTTGGTGGTGCGCTCAATGAACGTGGTTGCTTTGTGTAGCTGTGATGAAGTCATGATAGTGTTGGGTGCGCGTGTACTGGATGCGACGGGCTTTGGTGTCGCTACGCTGACGAAACCCGCCCCCCTTATTTCCTTCCCTTCCCCACCGGCTACGGGTCCAGGAGGTCCTTCAGCAATTGGTCGACGGTGTCAATCTCACGGCGCGCGCGCTGCCGACGCTGACGGGCCTGCAGCTCCTTTGTGGCGTCGGCGCCGTCGCCGCGTGTACGGGGTGGTGTGGGGCCGCTGCTGGCGGCGTGATGGGAGAGAAAGTCGGCGCCGAGCAAACCGACGCGGTGCTGCGCCAGGGCCGCCCGCTGCGCCGTCGACGTCACCGCGAGCGCCCCCTCCCGCCGCAGCGCGGCCGTCGCTGCCGCGTAGATCTCCCCCCGCAGCGGCGAGTTACGCGTCACCGCCTCGACGAGCGCCGGCCGGCCGCTGGCGACGGCGACGGCGAGGGCTGACTGCCAACTCTCGTGCCACCGCCCGCTGAGCAGCCCGGCAACGACAGTCTCGCAGCGGCCCTCCACCCGCAGCGGCAGCTCAGCCCCCGGCGGCGCGTCGTCCGACTGTCGCACCGCCTCCTTCACTAGGGCGCACGCCGCCGCGGCTGCGCCCCGCTGCGACCCAACGCGCCCCGCCTCAACGACGGCCTCCACCATCGCCGGGGACGGCGGCACGGCGTCGCCGACGCGGCAGCGCCAGCGGCACCACAGCGCGAGCGTCTCGTCGGCGTGGTGGTCGAGCCTGCGTCCGGGCGGGGCGGTGCGCAGCGCGTAGGCCACGCGCCCAAAGACGTACCCGTCAACTCGGTCGTCGGGCAGTTCGTCGAAGAGGGCGAGCGCCTCGCGCCAGCGGTGGCCGTCGGCAAAGATCGCCGCGACGCGCCCCACCTCCGCGGCGCCGAGGCGGAACCGCCCCTGCGTGGCGGCCTCCCGCTGCCTCGCGTCGCGCCAGACCGCGAGGGCGCCGAGCCACGCAGCGCCGCGGGTGGGCCGGGCCGCCTCGCAGGCGAGGAGGGACTTGCGGACGACATGCATCGGCGTGGTGAAGACGCCCGGGATGGCCGCCAGCGCCGCCGCCCAGTCGCCCGCGTCGATGAGCTCGTCAATCTGCGCCTTGGCGGTCCTGCCGCGAGGCGACGGTGTTTCCTCGGTGGGGCTGCGAGAGGGGCCCCGCTGACCGCCGCTGCCCACGCGGCCACGTTGCCGGGGCCGGGACGGCCACGCTGCTTCTGCTCCAGCGCGAGAGGCAGTGGGCGACGGGGGCTGCGCCGCGGCGGTGTGTACGCCACCCGCTGCGAGTAGCGCCTCCAGTGACGGGGGCCGGCGCCCGCCGCGGCGCCACGAGCGCGTTTGCTGAAAGAAGGCCGCGATGGCCGCCTCCCACTCCGCGAGCGCCGGGTCGCCGGCCCCGCACCCATCACCCCCCATCTGCACTGCTACGCCGACCGCCCGCAGCAGCTCCGACAGGACCGTCGCCGGCCTCTCAGCCGCCCCGTCCCCACCATGCGGCAGTAGCGACATGGCCATGACCTCGAGCACCTCGGCGGCCACGTCCTGGCGGTGGAAGCGGCGACAGCGCTCCAGCGTTCTCGCCACAGCGTCGAGCACAACTGTGCCAGTGCACACAACCTCCACCGCTGCGGCTGGCCGGACGTCGTTTTGTGGCTGCTGCTGCTGCAGCTGTCCGACGGCTCCTACGATGGCGTCAATTGCCGCGGTCAGCCACGCCCAGCGCGCCAGCAGCACCGCAGCCCGCCGGTCGCCGGCGCTGCCCAACGCTGCCGCTGCGGCCGCCCTTTCCGCCACCGTGGGGAGGGGCCGCCCTTGCGCCGGGGCCGACGCCGCGGCAAGGATGAGGCCCTGCTCATGGGCGCGCCGGAACCCCTCGTCCATCTCCAGCAGCTCCGGCAGCCACCACGCGCGATGGGCCGCGGCGAGGACAACCGGACACAGCACCACCACCGCCCCATCCGCCGCGCTCGTCACAAACGTGTCACGCCCGTGAAGAGGGAGGGCGGCGGAGGCGGCGGCCAGCCCAGTCCCCGGCCGCTGCAGCAGCTGTTGGATGAAGCGGCGCCACTCCTGGCAGGAAAGGTCCACGACCGGCACCACACCAACCTCACCGCCGCGCAGATCATCGGCGCCCGCTGCTGCGGAGGCGTGTGTGGGGGAGATGAGCCGCCACTGTTTCATCACAAGCGCCGACAAAAGCGCAGCAATAACGCGGGGATGGGAGACAAAGGAGCACACGCCGTCGTCGGCAGCAGCGAGGGGACTGTGCTGGCCTGGTGGCAACACATTGGACGGGGGAAGAAGAAGCGCGGACGGCGGCGGCGGCGGCGGGGTGGGGCGCAGCAGGGATGACAGCGCGCTCAGCTCTCGCACGGCGTGGAAGGGGCTCGTTCTCCCCGCGTCACCGCTGCTGCTGCTGCGGAATGCCACGTCGACGATGTGGCGCGCGAGTTGGGCGATGGCCGCGTCCTCCCCACAACGGAGCGACGGTGCGCCTTCGTCCCCGCCGCTGCGCAGCGGCAGCGCTGCCTGCGTAAAGTGCCTCACTCTCTGCACGTACGCGGGCGGCAGGGGGTGTTGCTGCTGCTTTGGCGGAGCGAGGAGGGAGGACACAAATGAACGAGCGCGCAACACCAACTCTGTGTCGCCGTCCTTGACGTCGTCCTGGGCAGCGGGTGCGGTGGACGAACGCAGAAGCAGCAGAGATGCTAGACTCAGCGAGTGTGGGTGGGTGGCGGCCAGCCCCGCGGCAGCAATCTGCTCACTTGTGGCACAATGCCGCTCGGCTGCTGTGGTGGGGGCGCCGTTGTCAGGGGAGAGCAGGCACTGCATCAGGGCGGTCCACACTGCGCGGAACGCATCCTGACGCGCTCTTCGCGACGTCACCACCGCCGACTCGTCACGCGAGCTGCCCACAGAAACGGCACCCACTCCCTCGAAGAGGGCCGCAGGCGCCGGCAGGAAGACATCCGGCGCAGCCCCAGTCGCAGCCACGTCGCCCTCCTTGCCTGTGAACTCCGCCTCCGCCACAGCAGCATTGCTGGTCACCGCCGCAAACACCGCGGCGGCGTCCTTTTGAGAGCCGCCACCGGTGCGCCCAGCCGCCCATGCGCCGAGGGCCGTCCATGCGATGCAGGACGCCAGCACATCGCGCTGCGCCGCCGGTAGCTGCGAGGCCCAGTCCTCCCTGCCCGCCCCGTCAGCCGCACTGCCCCCCACCGCGGCTCGGCTGTGGTGGCCCGCTAAGCTATCGTCGAGGGAGAGGAGCAGCGCGAGGGCTGCTGTGGGGCCGACCGCGGGCGGCTCACGCGCTGTGTCCTCCGACACCTGCCGCCGCCACTGCCTCTCCACGTGCGGGAGGAGCCAGTTGAGTACCGGCGCAGCAGCAGCAGCAGCAGCAGCGCCGCCGCGCGCCTGTCCGGGGCTGGCCCCGTCCAGCCACATTCTGCACGCCACCTGGACGTACCGAACCGCCTCCGCTGTCGGCAGCGCAGCTGCCCCTGCATCGTCGGCACCGCGCACGTTGGACGACAACGAGGGCGAGGGTGGCAGTAGCAGCACCAGCAGCAGATCCTCCGCGGCCCGCGGCTGTCTGTCCACAATGAGTGTGTGTAGCGCCAGCGCGGCGACGGTGAGCGACGACAGCCCCGCCCCAACCGCGGCTGAGGCGCTGCTGGTGCTGCGCCGCCACACGTCAAACGCGGCCGCGTCGTCGCCGCAGTACAGGAGCGCAACGACGAGGTCCTCCCACGTCGCGCGGCCTGGTTGATGGGTGGCGGTGCCCACCTCGCCAAAGGCAGCCTCCCAGGCTCCCGATGCAGCTCGCCGCCACACATCGTCGACCCCGAGGGCTGGCGTCTGTGGTGATGGTGATGCTGCTGCAGCTGTTCGGGGGGCGACAGGCGCAGCGACAGCGCTGCCCGTCCGCTCTCCAGGCCCGGGGAATGCGGTCGCAGCCTCCCCCTCGTTACTGTGACCCCGCTGCTGCTGCTGCTGCCGCCGCTGCCTGCCGTGGTACCGGGAGTGGTAGGCCCTCCGCGCGGTGCCGCATGACACCGGCGGTGGTGGGGCGGCGATCCAATCCCGCGCACCTGCCTCACGACGGCTAGCAGCAGCCACACCAAGGCCTACTGGAAGTATTTGTCGATGGCCGCATTGGCGAGTGGCGTGGAGGGGGACCCGCGCCACCATCGGCAACATGTCATATACACACAGAAGTGCTGAAGTGAAAGGACAAAAAAAGAAGATAATAGATGAGAGCACAGACACACGCGCTGATGATGTTTCTAGCGCAGTGGTGACGAGACGGGAAGAGGGAATGAAACAAGCTGTGGGCTCCTCTCCTCCGCGTTCTCCACGATAAAGATTCCTTTTATTTGTATCTCCCCACAAATCTATGCGTGCGTGGGTACTGTGGGTGGTCACTGGAGGAGCACCGCAGATGCAGGTAATTATTGAAACATATACGAAAAGGAGAATGGGTGGGAAAGGTAGAGTCTTTTCTCCCGAGCTTGAATTTTAGGAAAGACATAAATCATCCAGCACAGCCCATCCCAACAGCCGTAAGACCAATATGCCGTCTCGAGTGGATGTGGGAATTCAGTGGATGGTGCCACCGCGACATACACTGCATGCAAGAGGGAACATGGATCACGGCACACTCAGAGCACAGTGACGCACCCCTTGGCGCACGTGACCAATTGCACATACACGCCCGTGTCGAGCCGCATACACTTCCCCATTGTTCTTCCCAAACACACAATGTGTGATTACGGATACATATATATTTTCTTTGATATCGTTCTTGTCGTTTGCTGCTCAGAAAAGCAATGCCTGCACTTCCAAAGGAAAAAGTCACCGCTGACTCATACGCCCGCGCGCACATTGCCATGCTGGAACAGTGTTACGGGGGGGGGGGGGGGGAGCAAGGCGGCTGGTGGCCATCATGGTGAGGGGAAAGAAAAGAGAACGGATATGGCGTGTGTACCAATCGTTGTGCTGTGCACGCGCGAGTGCGTGGGGCGATGAAGCAGGCAATGCATGATGAGCGCTGAGCAAAGTGGTAGCGAAGAGGAATGAAACAAGGAAAGGTTGATCATGTACAATTCGCGTTGTTCTTTCCTCGTGAACAGCACGAGATATGGAGGAGGGAAATCAAAAGATGGGAGAGAGGGCGTAAAACAGAAAGCGAGATTGAGACTATACATGCATGTAACATAGAAACAAATATTTAAAAACAACTGGGCTCCCCCCAGGCAATTCATGTGAACATCATCGCCTTTCACAACGTATAAAACACACATACACCACAAACAAAGACGGAGGGAGGGGGGGAGGGGGGGGGGCGAGTCGAAGACGTGGAAAACACAGCAGGGCAAGCACGCACGCGCACACAGCAGGGGAACCATTGTGTCCTTGCGTGTGGGTGTAGAGGGGGGCAAAGGCTCTTACGACTTCAGCTAGACCGCGTCCGGCTTCCGCATCGTGGAGAGCGCTGCCTCGCTGCCGATCGTCTGCATGTTGGCGTTGCCGCGGTAGGTGTCTAAGTTGGGGAGGGTGCGCTGGGTCAGATCGAGTGTCGCGCCCTTCTTCGGCTCCGCTGTGCTGAGGCCCGTCGACCACGGGGCGTGCACCGGCATCGACCACTTGGTGCGCGTGTGCCACGTACGGAAGGGCCGGCGGCCGTCCTTGATGAAGCTCTTGTCGTACGGGTCGGGAATCCACTCCGGGTCGCCGCCAATGGTGAACCCGTTCGGCTTGCCGGCCAGGAAAGGCCCGTAGCGGCGCACAGGCGGCTTGTCAGGCTCCCCGTCCGGCATCCACTTGGGGTCGTCGTGCTCTACGGGGCCGGTGCGGAAGTGGCCGATGCGGCCGCGGTTGATCTTGTCGTTGTAGGGGTCCTCGATGTACTCGTGCGGCCGGCCAATGTAGCCACCGGGGCCGCCAGCCTTCATGCCGCCGGGCCGGCGCGGCTCCTTCACGCTACCGGCCAGAGTGCTCTTGTCGTTCTTCTTGGAGCGGTCGACGGGCTCCCCCTCCGGCATGTACTCATACTCCGAGAAGAGGCCGTGCTTCAGCGGCTTCTTCTTCGTAAACACGGCTGTCTTCCGGCCCGTCGTTGACGGCTTCGTGGGCGCGCCTGGGTCGGTGTCCAGCGGTAGGTGCCCCCACCCGCCCATGCTCGTACCGCGGCCGGGGGCAAAGTCCATGCGGTCGCCCGCCTTCCGCTCCGTCACGCGCAGAGGCGCGATCGGCGCGGCGTGCGGGCCGGATCCCCAGTTCTCATACTGGAACTGCCCGCCAGCGCGGAGGTCGTGGAAGGGGGCGCTCTCGCGCGCAATGTGGTCCTCCTCGCAGTCGTAGAGGTGGTGCCAGTTGGTCCAGTGGCGGCGGTTGTCCCAGTTCTTCGGACGCAGGTTGTGCGTCGTCTCAAAGCGGCCCTCCGTCATTGTGAAACCGAAGGAGAAAAATAAATTGAAGAAGGGGAGAAGGTGGTAACGGGTGTCGTGCGCAGATGTGTAGTGAGTGGGTAAAGGATGTGAAAACTGCTTCGCAGGGCTTCTATTCGTGTGCTACGTAAAGGAAAGCCACAGCTTCTAAGGAAAGGAAATATCGCGGGACTAGAAGGAAACAAGACTCAGCCCTATTTGTTGGGCACACAGCTGACAACTATATACGAAGGTTCGTGAGTACCTGCTGTGCTTGCCGTTGTTTCTCCACTCTCTCTTTTTTTTATCTAAACAACGGTGTGTCAAGGAGAAGATACGGCGGGGTTCAGAGGATGGAGAGTAGGTTATAGTATCGCAGAATTACAGTGGGAGAGACAGAAATTGCATCCTCCCTGCCCTCAGAATGGAGACACCACATCAGTAGCAGCATGTATGCCATATAACAAATCAACGTTCGTAGGATGCTTTTCATTTACAGGGGAAGAAGGGGCGAGAGACATCACCTCGTCACATCCATACACCTCCACTTTTTTTCTTTCGCTGCTATTGGGTAGTCGACGGAGCTTTGTGTTTGTCTGTGATGTGAATCATATCAGTCAAATGCAAGTGCGTCTGCAACAAAGGAGGGAGAGAGGGGAGGAAGGAGGGAGGGAGGGAAAGATAAAGGGGAAGCTGCAGCTCAGAGGAATGGAGTCGCCGTTTGAGGCATGTGTACGATCTCACTGGGGTAACTGTAACGCAAATTTTCCCTCTTGGGCTGCGCCCTACTTTCCACATGTTTTTCCCCTCCCAGACAGCATTCCATGTAGTTGCCTTCCCCGGCATTTCCCTCTTTCTCTTCTCTCTCTTTTTCTCTAGCGGAATCCCTTGTTCTCTTGGAGGAAATGCCCCGACATGGGCTGGTTCGAAGTGAACGCGCTCTGTCCCTCGCGGTGGCCGTCGCTGCTCCCCAGCTTCTGGGTGCCCATAGCGATCTGGTCGGCTGCGCCGGCAAGAGGCTGGTATTCCTTCACCGTCACGCCGAGCCGCTTCTCGTAGGCAAATTCCTCAAACTGGTAGACGTACGTCTGGAACACGTCGCCGATGATGCCCTCGTGGAGGGAGAAGTATGGCATTTGCGCGTCGTGCAGCGGGCGGAAGCCCTCCAGGTACTCCGTCTGCCCGTCAATCATCTGCAGTCGCCGGTAGCGGTCCAGCTCGATGCCAAAGTAGTCGAGGGTCTTCCCCGCCACCCGCGTCGCGTGCCGCTTCACGTCGCGGTTGGACCAGTGCGCCATGCGGCGCTGGTCAAAGTCACCGTAGAACTGAATCGCTTGGTCGGTGCCGGACCCAAAGATGCCGAGCACCTTCTCGCCAATCGACGCCAGCTGCGACTCGGTCGGCGGCTTCCCGGTGTAGAGGGAGTTGTGCAGGGCGAGGCTGGAGCACAGCGACGGGATGCACTGCGCCAGCGCGCGGTGAACCCAAATCGCGCGCATGTCAGGGAAGACCTCGTTGAGGGCCTCCGAGCTGAGAATGGCGAAGGGGCTGTAGAGCAGCCACTGCGGCCGCACGAGGAGATTCTTCGTCCCGTATGTCTGTGTCTCGATGGGGTTGTTGAGCGGGTTCTGCTCCTGCGCGACTGCCTCGGTGAAGTGGCCGCAGCGTTTGTACCACTGGAACAGCTGCAGCGTCCGCTTGACCTGCTCGTAGACGGGCGTCTGGTCCTCCTCGATGCACTCGAGCAGGTATTCGTCCAAGCCGTGGAGGAGACCCCAGGCGTACGACTGCGGCGTCATGAGATGCAGCGTGAGGTCGTCGTCGACCTGGTCGCAGGCCGGGACGCGGACGCAGAGGAAGTCTGGATTGATCCTGCCAAAGCCGCGGAACGTCTTCAGGAAGCGGGCACGCCGGTCAACCTCCAGCATCAGGGAAGGCGAGAAGGCGTCGCACTGGCGTGGCGTGAGGAAGAGCCCAGAGCGAGACAGGACGTGCGCAGCCATGTGGCCATTCGACCGCGGCAGGCCCATCACCACCACCGGCTGCACAACCTGCTCCCGCTCAATCTCCCGGCCGTTCAGGCGGTACGCCTCCTCCACCGCAAGCCGCTGCGACAGCGCATTCAGCAGGCGACTGCGGAGGAGTGAGCCGCCGTATTTTGTCGTCGGCTTCTCCCCGCACGCCTTGCAGAGTTTCCGCCACCACCGGTAGTCCGGCACCTCCTTCTCCGGCTCCCCAGGGACTGCCACGCCGGCGAGGGAACACGCCTCCGCGAGGATGGCCTCCGCTGAGAAGGACTCCGGTGAGGGCCTCCGCGTCGTCAGGTTGGTCAAGCGATGCACTATGTTTCCACCACGAACGAGGTCGCGCACCCCAGACATGGACTTGAGACCAATCATTGTGTACTGCCTCCACAAGTGTTAACAATGCGCACTGTATTTGTCGAGAAGAAAGATGAAGGGGAAAAAAAATAAAATGATGTCGATAAGAGCCTACGCGAAGGTACTACTGCTAGGCCCGTTTAGGCCAAACCCCTCCTATATTCCTTTTTTGTTGTTGTTTTGTCGTGTTGCACTCCCTGGCCTTGGCGTGCTGTACATGCTGAGCCCCAAACACAGGGTTTGAAAAGATGGAAAGTGTAAAAAACAGTTGGGATCTGGTTGTGTGTGGGTTGCACTGTCTACGCGGTGGCTATCATGAGCCATACAGGACACAACACCAGCTGCTCCTTGGTGATGCACCACCCCAGGCAGCAGTTCTTAAAAAATGCATTATAGGAGACTACTGAACATAATAGTACATGAGTATCCCCTCAGCGATCTTCAGTAGCCTCCGGTTGCAGCGCGCTGAATCACAGAGCCGGAACTAACTGCAGTGCAATGGTTCCCTTTATCCATGTAGTGCACAACCGAAATTATTTTCTTCTTTACTGTCTCTTTTTTTTTATGGTTCTGGATGTGTGCTTCAATATGGCAGACAGTCATGCTACGATACACTGTTTCACGGGGCAGCAAGCCAAGGCTGCAGAACGGTAACGGCATGTATGAGTTAGCGGAGTACGTTAAGCGTTTTTTTTTGTATGTTTCCTTTCCCTTATCAAGCAAATCCCATCAGTAAAAAAAAGAACGAGAATGGCCCGGAAACACAGGCATTGTAACGAGTCAACACTCAGAGCTGCAGTGTGTCTTGTCTAGGCGCGAAATCTCTCCATAGCAGTCCGCTGATAGGTGGAGGAAAACAAGCCCTTCAACTAGAGTCTTCCTTTTTTCCTTACCTCCCAGCGTTCGCAGTGGGTGCAACCACCGACTAAGCTTTTTGCAAGACAAACATAACTGCAGCAGAAAACCTGGTCCCCTTTTCATAATGAAGTGCAACGTGTGGGCGCGAAGGTTGAGACTTTGCGTCCAGGCCATCACGAAAGGAAACGAAATAAATATTATCAAAGGGAAAAAAAAACAGTGAAAGGACAATATGACAATCAGGCTGGACTTAACACAGAATACGTGTTTTAAGAATAATAAAAAAAGAAGCACGATAGGGCAACGGAAAAAAGGGGGGAAAAACAAGGACAAAGGGATCTGTGGTCACCCAGCGCTGCACTCCGAGGAGTACCAAGGAAGAGCAGATAAACAAAGACCTGCGACAGGCTGACAAGCCGCAGCAAACGGAGTGTATCCTTTTTTTTCTCTCCTGGAGAGCAACTTACTAACATCTCTTACTGAACAAACCGCGAGGTTTCCGAGAAGGAAGAGGTGACCGTCTGGGTGTACTGCCGCTGCAGAGAGAAGATGGTGGCAAGTACCAGGGCAGAGCCCAGGACGAGCACCAGCATGGTAGGTCCGCGGGTGTCGTCGTAGCGCATCGGCTCACGCATGTAAATCTTGTTTGCGCGGTCGCGAAAGATGAAGAGTGAGTAGACCATGAACAGAATAGAGACGGGGAGAAGAATAAGACCCGCCAACTCGGCACCGTTGCTGCTCGAATCGCCAAAGTTGAGCAAGGTGAGGGACATGAGCCCCACCATCACGGAGATGGAGAGCCACTTCAGGAACGTACGCTCGTTCGCAAAGAAGGTCTTGGGGTCGATCTTCTGCGGCACACAGATACGCTTGTCGTTCACCGAACCCGTCAGGTTGCGGCCACGGATGCTCTCGTAGCGGTCATCGCCGTCATCCTGACCCTCCGCCCATGGCTTGCTCGAGCCTCCAACACAGAAGATGGAGGACAATCCCCTGTTAACAGACTCCATGATCGCTTGCTAGGGTGAGTGGGACGCTTGGATGTGAAACGTGATAACCAGGTGCACGTAAACTATACTAGCTGGAGGATACAATCCTAATACGTGTAGGTAAGAGAAAGTAAAGGAAGTGAAAAAAAGAGTGACTGAACGCAGTAGCGGAAGGAGGTAATATAGATAGGAGGAAAGTTTATTGGGAAGTGTCACGTGAGGCACCTAGCAGAGAGGCCTAATCGCAGGACCCCAGGATGTGGTGACCGACGTGTATGGACTGGCATAGTGGTGAACAAGCTTGTTCTGGGGTGCAACCTCACTTATGACTGGATTGCGTCAGCACAGCAGTTATCGACCCAATTACATACTTGTTCGTGGACGTTTCATCGACAAAATACACGGGCAACGAATCGAAAGGTACGGAGAATTATTGACCCTGAATATAATAGTTGTGTGACCCTCCACCAGCTGGGCTGCATCACCGTCTTAGAGGA
Source organism: Herpetomonas muscarum (assembly GCA_000482205.1). Taxonomy (NCBI): domain Eukaryota; phylum Euglenozoa; class Kinetoplastea; order Trypanosomatida; family Trypanosomatidae; genus Herpetomonas; species Herpetomonas muscarum. Next base: position 17,535 of record AUXJ01000670.1, read on the forward strand.
TGATAACAGTGAAGTGTATCGGAAGAGCTCGTGGTGGCTCTTGTTTTACTGCGACTTCTTGCTCTCTGCAGTGCTTGTGGTAGAGGTCGTCTCGGGCTTATCAACATCCTCGGAAGGGACCAAAACGCTCTGCGTAGGGTTGTGGGCAGCGATGTAGTTGAGGGTAAATACAGCACTACCTACGAGTAGCCGCCACGCAAGTGCCGAGGGCAAGTACTTCTGTAACGGCATTCGCCACTCCAATGCACGCTCAGGCCCGTTCACAAGTACGCTGAGAAAGTACAGGGCCATAACAACAACAAGCCCCGGAAAGCACAGCATCTGAAAGGCGAACGTGTAGATTTTCCTATCGCCGTACGAGCCACAGATGATGTTCATTGGCCAAGGCAGCGACTGCAGCCTCTTCAGCGCGATGGGAGGGGACCGGCCAATCGCCACGGAACGTGTGATCTGATAAGAGTTTGTGTACGTACTGATGCCGAGAAGGAGCGAGTAGGAGAGCACGTCGAAATAAGTCGTCTGATGCACCAGAAGTGCAGGTGCGCTGGCATCCTCCATGCGCAGCTTTTCAAGATAATAGCTGATGCCGATCAGAACCACGCCCATCGTTGTGTATGACCCCGCGAAGGACGGTCTCAGCAGTACCTCGAACAGTGAGTCCGTTTCTGGGAGAAGCTGGAAACTCATCCTTGTATTTAGGTGTACTACTCCAGTTTAGTGCCACGGCGGCAAAGAAGAAGATAAAATGTATCGAAACGTGGTTTCTAATGCGATGAAGATGTCATCTGGGTATTGTAGCGTTGAGAATAGAAAACGGTAGGGGTGGTGTGGATAAGTGAAACATGGGTGGAGGTGGCACGCTTACCACCAGCAAAGCATGTATCGCTTCGGAAGACTGGTGCGGGTCGGAATCATAATAGTCTTTGCCACTGACATGCGGTAGCAGCCAATGTACAAAGTGCAATCCTTGTAGGGTCTATCGGAGCTAGTCCTTCAATGAGTAGAAGTGGAAAGCACCCCACGAAACTCTTTTTGTTGATATTCTTGTTAGTCGTAGTGGATGCAGACGGTGCTCTGAAACAATGAAGTCGGATGTAAAACACATATTAATGTATAGAAGCATATAAAGGATAAAGGAAAATGTGGGTGGATAAGAGGGGGAGGAAGATTTTCAAAGGGGGAGGTTATGCCTGTTGAGGCAACATGTTAACGAGATGTGAAAGCTTTATTGACAGTAGAGAAAAAAATCAGAGATTATATATATATATATATAATATAATGTGGTGTATATGTACGTGTGCTTTCTCAAATTTCGAAAACAGTTATTCCCGGATTTGCTTCCTTACTCAGTTGCGTACGAACGGAAAAATCATGCTGGACATTGCTCTTTGTCACAGCAAGGGCAGACATACGCATTGCCGCCAAGGGGTTGCAGTATTTTTGACGTGCAATCTTCGCACAGGGGGGGTACAATGTCACTGGTGATGGTGTTAGCGAGCATCTCATCCGCGCCGGGGTCGCAGCGAGGGCACTGACAAATGAAGGAATAAGTTCCCTTGAGTTTGGCAATTCGCTCCGCAGCCGGCATTTTCACGTCCACATATGAAATGCAAAGCTGCTCCCCTGCAAGGATGTCCCTGGCGGCGAAGAACTCAATCACGCGCGAGTGATTCACATTTCGTCGCCCTAGGTTCGGTGCGCAGCTGTGATTAAAGTAGGAGCTCCGCGGGTAGATAGCTGTTGCCCTCTTGCGGCTCCTGGCATCCCAGAAGCCGAAGCCGTTGCACAGGTAGGCACAGCAGATTGAAAGAAAAGTCAACCGAGAGACGAGAAACGGAAAGAAACGCTGGGCATCCTGCAACTTGCTCATCAGTTTCCGCTTCCCAACAGCTGAGATGTACACGTCGTAGAGGTGTGAAAAATCAGCGATGATCTCAGGGTCAATGTTTTTTAGGTTCGTCGTCAGACACTCAACATGGTTATAAGATGTGTCAGAGACTTCATTAGGCGTTGATATATCCAGGTTGTTGAGGAATTCTAGGGGGTTCGTCTCTTCCTCCCCAAGGCCCACAGTTTCAACATCGGAAGTTTTGTCCACTTCGATGGTAACCAGCGGGCGGTCACGGCCAAGGTTCTTCTCTTTCCCTTCGGCTACGCAGCGCGCGATCACCAAGGAGATCATTTGAAATGTGTCGAAGTCCTCGTTCGGGATCTTTGGCCTTAACATTTGAGACAGACGTATTGCAGCGCACTCGCCTCGGCTGGAGTGCGCGGCGCTGTGCGTCTCAAAGCAGTGCGCACTGCAGTACGTGGATTGGCACTCGTCGCAGCGAGCATGAATATCGGTTACTGGTCCAGCACAGTATACGCAAAACGTTCGATTTTTCTGCTCGATGTTGGGTGCAACCGTGAACGCCTCTTCACTGAAAATAACTTTACCAGCTGGGATATCGGCAGCGGCGACGACTAGACGGCCGCAACCTGGCTCCAAAATGCACTTAAGCATTGGCTGTATGGTGTGTGTGTGTGTGGGTGGGTGTGAGTATGCGCGTGTGTGTGTGTGTGTGTGTCTGTGTCTGTGTGTGCGCGTGAAGGAAGGAGGGAGAGGAAGATCCTCACAGCCTGGAGCGCGTCTGTCGTTTGAGCGAAATATAATGGAGATTAGAAGAATAGCAAGTGAAAGAACAGCGACCATGTAAGATTTTGTAAAATCCATCTGGTGAAAAAATGCACCACTGCACATTCATTGTCATACACGTACATTCCCAGTTATACTTCAGCATCAAGTTCGCGTCCCTCGAAAGTGGAGTTGAGCAGCAATTCTTTCATTTCTGTTAAAGGGTAAGTAATGCATCTCCATAGTTGGTTACAAACATACACGTCTGCCTTCTTTTCTCGCTTATGGGGCTTCCATGACTAAAATAAAGTACTGGCGAGAGTTTTGGTGAGGTTACGAGTTTCGATCGCATCCCTTGACTGGTCGCCGAGAAGAGAGGTGATAGTTGCACCGTACATGGTCGCAACCTTCGCCCGGCGGATGAACCATTCCGGGCTGAAACTCGAGCTAGTCGCGAAAGGACCACCGGTAAGTGGAACACCCCTAACAAAGGAATGTAGAAACTCCTTTGTGGGAGATTGGCGCTCATCAGCAACAGCACTGTCGTCAGGGCCCTCTTTTTGTGCTGGGACGTACGACGCCATCATTTTCGCGTTCAGCACGCTACGTGCCGGCTCAAGTAGTTTCCCTAAATTGTCCACTCGCTCCATATAGAAGGAAGTTGTGTCCACAAATTCGGTCAACCCTAACATTGTGTATGGAAAGTTGGACGGACGATACTCAATCGCGACAGCGTTTGCCCAGTGGGAAGCAAATGGCTGCAGAAACGCGATTTTGGCGAGCATCGCGTCCTCAGCAACGTTTTGGCTCGTGGGTAGAGCCAAGCGACCCAGCGTAAAATTTTCCTCCTTCTTCGCCACGAGGTCAATAATAGCGTTTTTGTTGTACTTTTGCTCAAGCAACTGGTGGGTACCGGCATTGCTGCGACGAACAATGTGGTCGACCAGCGCCGATGTGAACCCGCGTTCGAACATTTGAGCGAGGGTGGCATCTGTGACTTCGCCCCGCTTCTCGGTTTTGTCCAGCGCGCGCAGCAAAGCTTCATTGGTAAACCCAACTTCCGGAACTATCTTTTCGGCTGCGGCAAGTAACTCGCCACGCAGCTGAATAAGCGGTGCACTCAATAGAGACATCGGAGCGTTAGAGTTGTGTGTAATGTGCGTTAGTGGAAGGGATCCTTTAGCCTGTGGATATGGTACGGAAAAAGTATGTGAAAGAATTTGAGGTGGACATAATGAAGCGTTCCATAGAAAGGAAAGGAGCATTGTTGTTTGTTGTGCCTCCATTGCTCTTCGGCGAGGGAACGGGCATGCGGCCTTGTGCCTTTGAGGTTCACATGTGAGCAATCCTGATAAAGGACACACTCTGGCGGGAATCCCCCTTGGGGATACCGGCAATCCATGTTGAGATAACATCATGTACCCGTGAGCTGCCGAAGTGAGGATGTGGCCGATTCCCTGGTTGAAGGGGGGGG
>AUXJ01000674.1:0-10474 GCA_000482205.1 Herpetomonas muscarum
GGGGGGGGCGTGGGGAAGGTTGTTCTTTGAATAATAATAATTGAAAAACACTTTCCCTTTCATTCACTTTTTCTCCATCCTCCTACTCCTCGGCACCCTCCCCCTCCTTCTCCTCCTTGCGGAGCTGCGCACGCAGGCGTGCAATCTCCTCCTCGTGCGCCCTCGCCGCCGCCTTGTGCCGCCTCGCCTCCTCCCTGTACTTGCCGCTGTCCCCCGTCGCCTGCCGCAGCTGCTGCTCGAGGCCGCGGAGCCGCTCCTCCGCGATGCCGGCAGAGGAGCCGGTCGCGCTGGCGCGGGACTGCGCCGGTGCGAGGGTGTGCGCGACGGAGCCGCCGCCGATGCCGCCCTGGCCGTTGTTGTTGTTGCTGCCGCCGACGACGGTGGTGCCGCGGGCGTTGAGCTCGAACTGCTGCACCACCGCCTTGAGCCGCGCCGAGTCGGCGCTGATCTCCTTCAAGTATCCGTTGAGGCTGTCGCGGGCTGCGACCAGCTCCTTCAGCACCTCGGGCGCGCTGCCGGCTCCCTTGCCCTTCTTCCCGCCCTTCCCCTTCCCCTCGTCGCCGCCGGCGGCGTCGGGGCCGTCGTCGGCGTCGCTGTCGTCGTCGCTGCCGTCGCTGTCGCCGTCGCCGCCGCAGGCGATGAGCGACAGGCACGTCTCGTCGGGGAAGAAGCGGAGGCTGTTCTGCTGGATCATCTGATTGACATAGCTCTCTTGCCCGGTGTAATCGTTCGGGTCCTTGCGGCGGAGGTGGTGCATAAAGTAGAGGTACATCCACATGTTGTGCTCCGACTTCACGTGCGTCTGGAAGCCGCTGACGCCGGTCTTCTCGAGGGTGTCGTTGTCGAGGCCGCAGATGAAGCACAGGCCGTGCATGTCCTCCTCCTTCTCCGTCTTCTCATCACGCATCTGGCCAAAGGTGTCGATGATGATACCAAAGAGAATGTTCAGGAACACAACCGTCACCAGCGCGAAGAAGAGCATGTCGTACGTCATGCGGGCGACCACGTCGCGGTCGGTCCACGTCCACGGCCGCATCACGTCGGCGACGCCGCCGCCGGCGCGCAGGCCCTGGTTCAGAATGTAGAGAAAGCACTTGGAGAGCGTCCTGCAGTTGACGTCGTCCGGCTCCTCCGAGTCGGGCTCGTACGAGCCGGGGAAGACCAGAAAGCCGACGATGCTGAAGAGGTACACCATGATCACGCCCAGCAGCGCCGTCAGCAGCAGCTGCTTGCCGTTCGCGGTAATGGCGGTGATGAAGGTGCGGAGGGTGGAGATCTTGTAGATGAGCAGCATCAGGTTGAAGGCGGCAAAGTACGGCGACACGAGCCAGCTCAGCGCGGCCATGACAAAGAGGAAGATGCGGAACTGCGCGCCGAACCAGCCGAGGAAGCACTCCACCCGCTCCCGCCGCGTGAGGCCGCCGTAGACCTCGTCCATGCCAATGTTGAACTGCGCCTTGCCCGAGTCGTACCGCTGCTTCTCCTTGTACATCTCGTACAGGTGGACGGGGTAGGTGACGACAATGTCCACGTAGCACAGCGCCATGCACACAAAGGTCTGCACAAAGCACAGCAGCCAGACGAGGCGCACCTCCTGCTGCTGCACAAACTGGCCAATTGTGCCGCGGAACGTGACGCCCTCGAAGATGACGAGGATGATGTTCACGAGGATGGCGAGCACCATCGACACATTCTCGTGGTGCCCCACCTCGTACGAGAAGAAGAGAGGGGCAACATAGTCGTTGTACGCCTGCTTCGCCGCCTGCCACCCGCGGGAGAGGGCGCCGGCGTCGGGGTCGTAGTCCACGTGGAAGCGCGTGTAGCGGCTGACGCGACTGACAAAGTCGTGCTGCTGCTCGACGGCGAAGATGACCTCGTCGGCCTTGTGGAGAAAGTCCGCGAGCTTCGTCGCGCGGCTGGTCCGGTCCACGTCCCAGAGGAGGACGTCCTTGCGCTCCTGCGTGAGGCTGGTGCTGATCTGCGGGATGCGGAAGAAGACGCGCTCGAGGCCGTCGTCGCGGCTGACCTCGATGCTGCCGAGGTACTGCGAGAGCAGCTGGCTGCGGCGCAGAATTTCGTTGATCTGCTTCTCCTGCAGGTCATTCGCGAAGGGCAGGACGGACTTCACGTAGATGAGCCAGTTGAAGAGGGCCTCGGCGCGGGGGTGGTGCTCGTACTCCTCGTCGTTGGTGATGCGGTAGAGGAGGGCGGGGCTGACGCTGGAGATTTCCACCTCAATGTCCTGCAGGGGGAGCTGCGTCAGCATCTTCTGGTACATCTCCTCGTCCCGGAGGCCCTCGATCATGGCCAGCGCCGTCGTGCTCATCGCCGTGCGCAGCTCGCCAATGTCGGCGCTGCTGATGTTGTTCACGCGGTCCTTCGCCGGGTCGCCAATGGTGATCTCCGTCCCGTTCACATACCGCAGGCAGTGCGAGAGGGTCCAGCACGTCTCGTAGCTGATAAGGATCTCCTGGTTGGCCCGGCACGGCCCCTGGCACGCCTCCGTCAGCAGCTCGAACCCCTGCCGCACCACGCGCAGGTTGGCCGGGGTGATGTACAGGCTCAGCTCCGCCAGCAGCCCCACCGTCTCGTGGACCATGTTGGCGCTGTGGAGGTTGTCGTGCTGGGTGCGGATATAGTTCTGCATCCCGACCTGGTGGCCCTCGCAGAAGAGCTGCAACAGGCGGAAGAGACGCCCGACCATCTTGATGCGCCGGCTGCCCCGGACGCGGCCCCACCCGGAGAGGCGGATGAAGGCGCTGTCGCGGCCGTCGCCCGGGCGGGTCTTCTCCTTTGGCCGCAGCCCCTCTACGAGCTGGACGTTGCTCGAGGCGGCCGTGACGCGCAGATCGGCGCCGCGGAGGCCGCGCTTGAGGAGGTAGTATTGGTGCTCGCTGTTCACGCGCTCCACCCACCCCAGCGTCCCCCGCATGATGTCGCGGGCGTTCTGGAAGAAGCCCTCCTCCCGCGTCGTGAAGTAGCTCAGCATCGAGCGCTGCACGCGCTGGTTGCCGCCCTCGAAGATGGCCGCGGCGAGGCGGATGGCGCTGTAGGTGACGACGTCGTCGTCGATGCCGCACAGCGCGACAGCGACGTTCGTCATCCCCATCGAGTCAAAGACAATCTGCAGCCCGTACGCGAGGCTGTCCTCCGGAATCGACGCATTCGTGTTGCTCTCCCCGGCCTGGGCAATTTCCCACTCCGGGGCCATGCGCGGGGCCTCGCCGCTGTCGACGAGGTCGTGCGACGGGAGTGCGTGCAGCACCTGATCCAGCGTGACGGCCTTGCCGTGCCGGTAGAGGACGGTGTCGAGGGCGTTGTAGAAGAGATTGAGGAGCCCGACAAAGGTGCGCGGGGACAGCGTCTGGCTGTTCATCGCCTCGACAATGCGCTTCACCGACTCGCGGAGGGAGGCGCGGTACGTGCTCTGGATGAGCAGCGCGTTCACGATGCACGCGACGTGGCTGCTGTGGCGCCGCAGTGAGGGGATGAGCGAGTTGCCCCGCAGCATCGCCCGCAGCGCCGCCCGCGCCTGCGTGAGGCCGTGGTCCGTCGCCGCCGCGCCCGACATGAGCAGCCCCTTCCCGGCGTTCCCGCCGCTGTGCTGCAGCCGCGTCGAGACGGCCTCCTCGCGGAAAAGAATGTCGAAGGCGCCGACGTCGTCGTCGTTCACGTGACTGATGCCGAGGAGCTTCCGCTCCTCCTGCTCCACCAGCAGACGCGCGTGGAGGACCTTCTGCTGCGCGGCGAGCCACTCCCGCATCGTGTCCTTGGCCGCGCCACACTGCCGGCTCGGCTCGCTCATCGTCGCGTAGCCGGCTCGGCCCCCAATGTGCTCGAGGACGCCGAGCAGCCGGCGCTGGTTCACCACCTCCTCCACCGTCAGCGACAGCGCGTTCACGTTCGTCATCACCTCCCGCCCAAAGACCGCGGCGGCCGACATGAGCTCCTCGAAGGCGCCCTTGATGATCCTGGCGCGGTGCTTTGTGTAACTCGTGCGGTTGTAGCAGTTCATGAAGAAGGCGGTAATCACAATCGGGCAGGTCGTCAGGAAGAACTGGCGGAAGTTCATGACGACGTCGAGGCCGCCGTTAAGGACCTCGCCCTGGTCGGCCTGGATGGCCTCCGCCGCGCGCGCCATCATCGTTGCGATGAGGCGCACAATCGTCCACCACGCCTCGCTGGCGATCCAGTCGTTCTGCCGCTGCTGCCGCTCCTCAATGTTGTCCTCCGGGGAGGTGAAGTAGAGCGCGACGAGGGCGCGCAGGTACGGGTTGATCATCTTGAAGCCGCGCGCGTCGCTGGCCGGCACCGCAGCCGCAGCTGCCCCCGAGGAAGGGTCCAGCAGCGGCGAGGTTGTCGACGTTAACGACGGCGACGTCGCAACTGTGCCGTCCCCGCGCATCGAGCCGTTCAGCCGGGGGACGAGGGAGGCGTCGACGGGGATGCCGAGCGGGTTGTCGCGGAAGCGCTGGATGATGATGCGGCACATGCTGCCCGGCGGGAGCATGCGCTGGGCGAGCGTCAGCACGCTGACCGTCGTGCCGCAGATGTTGCAGACAAGGTTCACCAGCGCCGAGATGAACTCGACCTCGACGACGGTGGGGTTGGGCCGCGGGCGGTTGAGGACAAAGAGCGTGTTGTGCTCACGCAGGATGAGGAGCATGCGGCGGCGGGCCACGACGGAGAGCGTCGGCCGGGAGAAGATCTTGTCGCTGAGCAACTCGACGAATTCCTTGTCAGGCATCTTCGTGTACGCCTCGCCGTGGATGCGGCGCACAAAGGCGGAGAGGAGGGACGTCGTGAGGAAGTCGTCGACGTTGTGGCGGGTGCCGAGGACGGCGACGATGACGTTCAGACACATGGCCCGCGCCTTTGTGTCCTTCTGCAGCGCGTCGATGAAGTGCTGGATGTGCTCCCGCAGCAGCGTCGCGTTGCTGTCCGACAGCGTGAAGAAGTAGAAGAATTTGATGATCTGGAAAAAGGCCGGATCCGCCGGCGGCACGTGGGGCAGCATCGCGAGGAGCGTCTCGTGGATGCGCCAGTGGGCCATCATCTCCGCTCGCACGACGACGCTCATCGGCACCGTCGACGTCGCGCTGAGGCCGAGGGCACGGCGGCGGTTGCGGATGGTGTTGCTGTAAATGAGCATCCGCGTCGCGCCGGCAATCTTGGACCACAGCTGCTGCGCCCGGGAGCGGTGCGGGTGCGCGTGGGGGTGGAGGTGCTGGGAGGTGCAGCTGGTGCGCGTGGAGAGGCTGGGGCTGGGCGAGACGCCACCGTGGGCGGCGCCGATGGGCGTCTCGGCGCCACCAAAGGATTGCCCGTCGTGCGCGGCTTGCGACAGCGACGCGTACATCTCGCGGAGGGCCGACACAGTGTCCTCCGCCTCCGCGCCGTCGCGGGCGCCGCGGCCGCCGCTGCCCTTCTTCCGCCTCTCCTCCGCGTCGGCGCGGTCGGCGGCGTCGGCGGCCCGCTGCACCTCCTCCGGCGACGCCTTACCACGCCTGCCGAGCATGTCGTCCTCGAAGGACTCGAGAAGCGTCTCGACGACGACGCCGATGCCGCCGGCCCACTCGTCCCCAAAGGTCCGCGCGCCCGAGAGGGACTGGCTCAGGGACACGGCGACGTCGTGGATCTTGTCGAAGCTGCGGACCACCTCGTGGGAGGGGAGCGTGTTGACAGTCAGAATCATCTGCGCCATTGATCGGCGCACAATGCACATCTGCACGAGCAGCCGCATAGCCTGCGTCGTGAGGGCGGCGCTCTTGTACCGCGTCACGTCGAAGAGGAGCGGCACGATGCGCGGGGGGCAGAGGTGGTCGCAGATGCGGTCGGTCAAAAAGTCCAAATAGTCACGGATGTCGGACGCGGAGACAAACGGCGTGTCGGCGGCAGCGGCGATGTTCCGGGCGGCCTCGAAGACCTCACCGTCGTCATCGCTGCTGCTGCTGGCGCCGTCGTCGTCGTCACTGTTGCTGTTGCTGTTGCTGTTGCTGTTGCTGTCCCCGGCCTGCTCATCGCCCTCGCTGTCGTGGCCGCTATCCACCTCCTCGTACCCATCCGCACGCACCTTCTTCTTCTTCTTCTTGCCACTCCGGCTGCTGCAGCACAGCCCGCAGCAGCAGCTCGCCTCGTGCGTCCCCTGCAGCAGCGCGGTGGACTCCCCAGCGACGGTGGCGGCGGCCCTCTCGACGAGCCGCACCCCCGCCGCACCGTACCGCGCCAGGCCGGACCGCTGCCGCTTCCCGTCGCCCTGCTGCCACGGCTTCGGCACGCCCCGCAGCTTTTCGGGGTTCGTGTAGATGTTGTGCAGATACACAATGACCTCGTCGGCGCCGCGGAACGTCGCGTTGTCGAGGGCGGCGATGAGGGACTGGCAGATCATCTCGCGGATGCGCACGAGGTGGACCCCCTCCTTCCGCATCTTCAGCCGCTCGCCGCCGGCGGCCGCCGCTGCTGCTGCCGCTGCCGCTGACGCGCTACCGCCCTTGGGCTTCTTCGCGTAGAGCTTCCCGGCAGCCTCCAGCGCCTCGCGGCGCACCTGCGCCTGCTGCGCGATGACGACGGGGTCGGCGCTGAGGATGTCCTTTGTGCCGTCAAGGAGACCGAGGAACAGCGGCAGCACCGTTTGGATCTCCTCCGCCGTGTACTGCTTGAAGCGGATCAGGCGGAACCACACCGCGACAACCGCGCGGAGGAGCACGTTGCGGCCCACGTCGTCCTGCACAAAGTACGGATTCGCCTGCAGCAGCTTCAGCGTCGTCTGCTTCAGCGCGGCGGTCATCTCGTCGTCGGCGTGGCCCGAATAATAGCGCGGGTCGGCCTTCTCGCGGAGAGAGCTCGACCCAAACAGAACCGTCGTGACACGCAGCTGCCGCTCCGGGCTGCGGATCTTGTCGACGACGAAGCACTGGAAGGCGAGGCGCACCCAGTGCGACCGCAGCACATCAAGCCGGCTCGAGACGCCCACGCACTCCCGCCCCGTCCACACGTACGCGCGGAGGGTGTGGAGGACAATCTCGCCGCTGATCTTCTTCGCCACCTCCTCGCGGCAGAAGGCGGTCGACCCGTCGTAGCAGAGGCGCGCCATCAGCGAGACCTGGTTCTCGACATAGGTGAGCATCGACTTGTCGGGGTACGTGCGGAAAAAGTGCAGCAGCGCCTGCGGCTCGTCCCCGGGGGTGACGGTGACGTACACCTCCCCGTCGCGCATCGAGAACTCGGAGAGGAGGTCGGGGTGCTCGAGGAGCAGCTTGCGCGCGATGAACTCCTGCCGCTCCGGGATGCCGCGGAAGCCAAAGGTGCAGGCCGCGCCGAGGAAGCCGAGATAGCTGGCGCGGCGGATCGAGCGCGTCGCCGTGATGAAGTGCTCCGCGACGCGCTGGACCGCCTCGAGGGGGATGTTGACATTGTCGGTGAACATGGCCTGCATCGTCTGGACGACGTGCAGCCGGCGGCCGTCGAACTCGAGGCAGTACGGGAGATAGTCGCACCAGCCGTCGGCGAGCGTCGAGCGGCCCGCGATCATCAGCCGCAGCAGGCGGAAGGCGAGGCGCACCACAAGGTGCAGCTCCGCGTGCATTGGCAGCATCACCTCCTCCAGCTCCACGACACCACCGGTCATCGGCAGCTTCGGCAGGAACGCGCGGATCGCGTCGGCGCGCGCCTCCGGCCGCGACTCGTTCGTATAATCCCACTGGTAATGCATCAGCACCTGCCGCTGGTGCGCGGCGGCGAGGAGGGCCTGGAAGACGTGCGAGTTGCGGCCGTCCTGCGGCACCGCGGCCGTGCCCGGCGGAACGGCGCCGCCAATGTACGTCGGGTCCGTCGCCAGCCGGCAGAAGGGGGTGAGGATGACGTCGAAGATGAGGCGGAAGATGCGGGTGTCGTACAGGATCTGCTGGTGGGCCGGCATCGGCAGCCCCTCCGCCGTGAGGACGTTGCTCGTGCGGTCCATCTTGCTGACGAAGCGGATGAGCGTGATGAGGGACTCCTGGCAGCGCCGGACCAGCGAGTGGAGGGCGGCGTAGCTTGGCGCGACGCCGCGGCGGGGTGCGGCCGGGCCACCGCGACCGCTCGATTGCCGCGTGTTCATCGTGCGTTCCTGGTGATGCTGCAGCAGCAGCGCCTCATCCGGGTCCGGGATGTTCCGCCGCGCCTCCGACGCCGCCGCCCACCCCTCCCGGTCCTTCTCCCACTGCTCCACCTCCGCCTTTGCGGCGGCGTCGCCACCCTCCGCGGCGGCGCGGCGGGCGGCGCGGTAGTTCTCCTTATCGACCGCGGCCGCCTGGAACGCGTCGCGGAAGCGGGCGAGGACCTGGCTCTGCTGGTACACGAATAGCGTGTTGCGCTGGGAGGACTCGCGCGGGTAGGACGCGACGACGGTGTCGGCGACGGAGGGTTGCCACCGCAGCTCCAGCCGCACATTCGCGCCGGTGAAGGCGGTGTTCGTCGCGACGTACATCCCGGTGAGGGTGTTCTTGATGATGAGGCAATCCTGCTCGATGAGCCAGTCGCAGTCGGACACGAACATGTTCTCGAAGCTGAAGAGCGTCCGCTCAATATCCTTGCGGCAGCGCGGCTCCGGGACCATGCACAGCTGCGTCTCCCGCGGCATCCGCGCCGGGGCGAGCGACCGCGTCCCCGCCGAGACACCGGAGACGCCCAGCACCGCCTCGCCGTCGCCGTCGCCGGGCATGCTCGCGTTCTCCATCTCATTGTCGTCGTCAATGTCGTCGCCGCCAAAGTAATCGTCAATGGCGGTGCCGCACACGGCGAGGTACAGCCCCGTGACGACATGCTTGAGGCGGAAGGAGAGGGTCTCGAGGCGGATTGGGCCGCCCTTGGAGGGGTCCTCGGACTCGATGATCCACATAGAGTTGGCGCCGCTGCGCGTCTCCAGCAGACTCGCGTCGGCAGCCCGCGGGCCGTCCTCCGGGACGTTGGTGAAGACGGGGTATGGCATGCGCCGCGTCGCGCTAACGTCCATCAGCCCCACCGTCGTCGTCGCGCGGGCCGCGGCGAGGGCGGCGCGGGTCGCGCGGGAGCGCATCGAGCCCGTCTCGAGCTGCCCCTCCTGCTCCGCGGCGGCGGCGGCGGTGAGGTCCGCCTCGTGCGCCGCCTCGGCGGCGGCCCAGTCCTCCTCCCCCTCGAGGGTGCTGCCGCCGTGGATGCGCCCCTGCGCGCCCTGCAGCGCCTTAACGCCGCTCATCTCGCCCTGGAAGCGGCGCTGCTTGAGGGTGGCCTTGGCGACGCCGCCCCCCTCCAAGTCCGGCAGCGCATTCGGCTTCACGGGGCGGGGGTTCGACACGCTCGTCGTCATGAAGGCCTCCCGCTCGCGGTGGTAGAGGCAGATGGGCACGCCGCACGCAATGTACGAGCGGGCAATGTGCTGCTGCGCGCGCTGCGCATTGGCGCGGTCGGTGCCATAGTCGTAGCGGCCGAGAATGAACGAGACGCCGCCCTCCTCGCAGCCGTTAACCTCGTCGAGGTACGCGCGGGTGAGGCCGTCAATCGCGTCGCGGCGGTGATCCGCCCGCAGCATCGCGTCGTCCTCCTCGCCGTCGTCCTGCTCGCCGGACATGGCCTGCAGCGCCTTGCGCGAGAAGGCAAAGCTGCCGACGCGGGAGGGGGGCAGCGACAGCGTCGTCGACACCGCCGCAGCGGCCGCGGACGCGGCGCCGCCGCCGGCGTCTGCTGCCGGCAGCTGCTGGAAGGCCAAGTTGGCGCCGCGGCGGAAGGTGCGGTCGAGGACGTCAATGTCCTCGGCGTTGTCATCCTCGACGCGCTCCATCAGCGGGGGCGCGGAGACGTGCAGGAACACGGGCCCGCCGGCGAGGCGGATGAGGACCTCGTCCGCCTTGGAGAGCTTATCGCCGTCGGAGTGGATCTTGTAGCGTGAGACAAAGATGAACTCGCAGCTCGCCGTCGCCGCCGCGTCCTCCCTCACCAGCACAATAGAGACGCAGTCGGGGTCGTTCAGCGACGGCTGCGAGTGCGCGACGGAGACGTAGAGGCCGCTGTCGGCGTGCACGAGGGAGAAGACCTGACCGTAGGTGATGTCCGCACCACCCATCAAGTCCACCGCCCGCGTCGGCGGGGCCTCGTTCTTCTCCTGCCGCGCGCGACGCGTCGCCGTCGCTGGCGCGGCGTCGTCGTCGGCCCCCCCGAGTGCCACTTCCTCCGCCGCTAGCGCCTGGCTCCGCGTCTGCACGATGCGGAAGACATTCTTGTTGAAGGCAAAGAAGGGCAGGGCCTCGTCGCCCGTGTCGGCGAGCGGCGGCGAGCTGAGGTGCAGCCGCTCCCCCTCAATGCCCGTGGCGCTGAGGTACCCATCGGCGCACTGGAAGGACAGCAACCCGCCCAGCTTCACCGTCAGACGCCCGCGATCCATTCTCCCAATCCTTCTTCTTTTCCTTTTTCTTTTCTTCTCTTTTTTTTCCTTTTTGCCGTAGAAGCGCTTGCTTCCAGG
>AUXJ01000682.1:0-12644 GCA_000482205.1 Herpetomonas muscarum
TATGCCTACACTACGTTCCCCGTGAAAAAGCCCTCTGCCGCTTTTTGAGGTAGTCCTTGGAGATGCGCCGCGTCCCAAACTTCACCATTTTGCCGGACCCGCGCGTTGGAACGTGCCCGCCTCGCCGCTTGTGCGCAGGGCTGCGCCACGTCTTAAACTGTGGTGGGACGAAGCGCTCCGCCGAAGACAAATCCTGCGATATTGGCTTCAGCTTTACAGCCATGTGGCTCTCGAACAGCTTCCCGCCAATGCGTGCGGGGGCGGGCCGGCCTCCCATCTTCGCAGCGACAACGTGCTTCTGGGCAACGCGCACGGCGCGGACGTGGTCCCACAGCGCTGGTGATAGCTCGGCGAGGTCGGGCATCTCCTCGAACATTTTGCGCGCCGACAGAACGAGAGACGGGTCACGCCGGAGGATGTGCTCCAAACCAGCAACGCGACACAGCTGTGAGGCGAGTGCCTTTGTAAGGGCGTCGCGCTCATCGGCGAACTCAACCGACGGGTCGTGGTTCATTGGGTCCACGACGCGTTCAGACACCCTCGCCACGCTGCCCACAACGGCCACCAGGTGACCAACAACGCGGCCGCCCATCTCCCTATCCCCACCCCGCCGGCCCGTCGCAGCCACAAGCCGCGGGACAGCGAGGTTAAGCAGCCCCTGGAGAGTGGCAAATATCTCCGGCGAAGCTGCGCCGACCGACGACAGGGAGGCGCCGAGACGACTCAGTGTGGCCAAGAAGCGCTCGTGCTGCAGCGCGTCGTGCCCGTCGCGGTCCGGGGCGGCGGTTGCGGACGACGCCTGCGAATGAGTGGCAAGGGGACCGGTCGGGGGCGGATCAACAGCCACCAGCGCTGCCTGGTCCGCCAGGACGTCCAACGCGGCGAGGGGGGTTGTCGAGCTCAGCGCCGCCAGCCGCGCCTCGAGCTCCGCGCACAGGACATCCACAAGGTTCGGTTGATTGGCCAGCTCGCTGTACGAGTGCCGGCCCTCCACCGTGTCGCTCACAAGAGCGTCCTTCACGGTGAGGTCAGCGTTGACGTCCGACTCATACAGTGCGACAGAGGAGAGGCTGAAGTACGTCAGGTCCATCTCCGCGAGGGCCTGGTACACCTCCACCACCGCGCCAAGGGGCATGACGGGGGCAAGCTCCACGCACCGCCCCAGCGCGAGCGCCACCATCTGGTGGTCGTTGCGGAAGCCGAGGCGCGCCATCACGCGGAATGTCGAGGCTGTGCACATGGCCAATTGGCGGTTAGCCGCGTCGGCGCTCTCACCGCGAGCCAGCTCCGCCTTGAGAATGTCCCACATGCACTTTAACAGCACCCCCTCGTGGCGGACGAGGCGGGTTGACAGCGTGTCAACCAGATGGTACTTTTGAGCGACCGACAACGCTCCCGGTGCCGCGATGAGGGGCTCCAGCTCCGCAGCCAGCGTGGCCAGCTCGCCGGTCGCGGCATGAGGGACGATCATCCGCTGGTAGATTCCCCGCGCGCTCTCCGCCGCCGCGTTCGGGGGCCGCATCACGACACCACACCGCAGCCACTGCGCGATGCGGAACATGCAAGGAGGACAAAAAAAATGGTGCCTGCGCGACTAAACTAGAAATGCTCGGCAGAGTCGGTGCCCCCCCGTCATGTACGAACAGCAACACAGATTTCAAAAAAAAAAACAGAAATCCAAGGAACCGAGTAGGAGTGGTTCAGACATCACCCAGTCATGCGGAGGTTATTTTTTCATGAGATCACCCCGGCGAGCCGGCAGTGGTCCATTCCTTTCGCTGTCGCTTGTTCAGAGGTGGCGCCCAGGCAGTCTTTCATGATCCCTCCTGCCCCGGTACTATGCAGGACACCTTACATGTGTTCAAAGGTGCACGACCGTCCGAGAACAGCATACCCCACCGCCAACTGACAATCTAGTGGTGTGTCGTTCTACCTGTGAATTTAGCTGCTCATATCTTTTGTGAGGTGTTCCGATGACAGGTAGAGATGCTGTTTGGCCGTAGAAGAAGAGGCACATTAATGCCGGGAGGGTGTTGAACCCAACAGTGCGACAGGATAAAGGTGCGAAGGGAATAAGTGCCCCGCTGGGACAATTGATTAAAACAAAACTCCTGTCCGCGACTCTACTCTCTCTCTCTCTCTCTCCCCCTCGCGTGTAGGAAGGTTTGTCTGTGTTTGTGTGAGAGGGTGGAACTGGTGATAGGCAAATAGAAAAGGAGCAGAGGGGTGTCGCAGACGCGCTGGGAATAGTAATAGTGGGCCACCCCCTGGCCCGCGTCCAAATAGGGGTCCTAAGAGCGGTGTTGGTTTAGGAATACAAAAAAAAACATCTCAGAGGCGTGTGGCTGTCCCGGTAAGCCCCATGCTACACAATAGAAAGTGCCATCGCCTCCGGCAGCGCCGTGGAGCGCTCGGCGCGGCGGATAAGGCCGTTAAATACCTGGTGGTGGAAAAAGAAGGGCAACTTTGCCAGAGCCACAACAGCACCGACGGTGTACGTCAGGAGCTTCCACTGCTCCTTGTTGGTGTCATCCGCGGAGGCTCGGGGGCTCAGGTCCAGATCGACCTTCTTACACAGGCTATCCATCTGGTCGGTGGAGAGCGTGTACGACGGGTACTGATGGACAAAGCGCACGAGGAGGCACTTCGCCTCGTTGTTTATGTCCACCGCCTTCTCCTCGCCATCTGCAGGGCAGCTCGCTCGGAGCAGCGCGTCGACGAGGTCGCTCTCCGCGCCGGTGCTGGTGATGAGACGTGTCCCGCGCTGGCGATCCCAGTCCATGACTGCGGCGACACAGCCAAAGGCAATCGCACGCATCTCGATGCCTCGGTCGACACGGTGGGTGTAGCCCTCGAGGCTCACGTTACGCACCAGCTTCGCGTTCACGTTGAGCTCCTTTAGGAGATGTGCAAACGCCTTTGGCTGGCCGTCCAGCCAGGCGGGCTGCACCGTCAGCAACCGAAGGAGTGCCACCTTGATGGGAATGCTTGGGGAGGCCGTGAGCGACAGGTCCTTGACCAAGTCGTCCATGACGAGGGTCTGCACCCTCGCGACGTCGGCTTCCGAGCGCTGCTGCACGACGTGCAGAATAAACCGCAACGCCGTCGCGCACAGCACGCGCAGCTCGGCCCTCTCGCTACGGAGGGCTTCGGCAACCGCGGCGACGCAGGCGGACGGTGCGATGCGCGCCGCCTCGCCGACACACGCCCCCGCCTCCTCCACCAAGCTTTCCTCCACCGGGGTAGTTAGCAGCGCAGTGGCGAAGGCCTTGCACCAGGAAGCGCTGCCGATGCCCTCCGCACACCCCTCCGGCGCTGCCGCGATGGCGGTGCGGAGCGCCCTCAGATAATAGCTCTGACCCCCAGCCGCACCGTCGCCCAGCGCCCGGTGCCTACACTCTTCCAGCAACGAGCTATTGGCCGCGTTGCCCATCGCAGCCGCCAGCCCCTGCTCCCCGCTCAGACGGACGCGCTCGTCAGCCTTGTCCCGCACGCTCTCCAGAAGCTGCTGCGTGTACGTGGTGGGGAGCGGTGCGATGCGACCCACTTCACCTATGCAGAGAAGAAACGCCGTCGGCGTCACGCCGTGCGACGGCAGTTGGTCCAAGTAGCTTCCAACGGCCTCGCACGAGATAGCGTCCGGGATGGCCGCGATGGCTGCTAGGCAGACCTTCTCCGAGGCGAGCGTTGCATGCGCCGCAACGGCCAGCGACAGACGAGTTACTTCGCTGTGCCTGTCGGGTGTGTCCACCAGCCGAGTCAACGCAACGAGCCCCTGCAGTGCTGGCGTGAAGCCACCACAGGGCGCTGTCACCTTGGCCAGGCCCTCCCACGACAGTCGCGCAACGGCCCATGTGTCTTCACCGCACGGCCGTCCGCCCGAAAGTGCGGCGGAGAGGAGGTTGAGCATCACTGCCACAAGCTCCCAAGGACTGCCGCCAAACCCAGCATCGCGCGACTGCGGAGCGCAGCGCTGCGCGGCTGCAGATGCGGCCTGCACCCAAACGGAATACACGGCGTCATCGACAGGGACACCTGCTCGTGCGAGCTGCAGAGACGCCTGCGCAGCCACAAGCCTCCCGGCGGGGATGTCACCCTCCACGAGGGCCGGGGCCAGGTGCAGCAGCAGCCCGCTGGGGAGCCCTGCGAGCAGTGCACGCCGGGGCGGGGCCCTCACCAGTGCCTTCGCCGCTGCGGTGCTGACTGACTGGTCTGCCAACGCGGCGTCGAGAGCGCCGAAGGCCTTCAAAGCTGCTGCATCCACGCCCTCGGCCACGGCCCACTCGGCCAGCGCCGCCAGCGCCCCGTCGCGACAGTCCCTGTCGGCAGTCCCATCACTGACGATTGCGGCGAGGCTCTCGACAGCCGCCGCGGCGACGCCCTGGCCCTTCTCGCCGCACCGCTCCGCCACCCTCACAAGCGAGGCGTTGGCGCGGTACACAAGCAAAAGAACGCGGGGTACAGCAGCCTGGTGGCCACGCGTGCACACCGCCACGACAGACCGCGCGAGCGCCACGGCAGCCTCCGCTGCGGCCGAGTCGATGGAGGGGGCAGCCACCAGGGCGCCCATAACCGCGACACTGCATTCCACCGCGCCGACTGTGTAAGCAACCCCACCCACGCTGGTCTCCGTCACAATGGTAGAAAGGGCGCCAGCTGCCACCGCCCCAAGGACGGCGCCGCTGTCCGCCACCGTGCTGAAGATGTCCTTCACCGTCCTGAGCGCCGCCAGCGTCGACGCATCACCGGCGCCGGAGCACAGCGCCACAATGTCGCTGAAAGGGGCTCCTACCACCAGCCCCGCGGTGCAATGTGGCTGCGCAGCGGCAGCCGAGATGAGGGAGAGGCCCTCCAGCTGGACGTCCTGGACGCGGTCCTGCAGCGCAGCGGTGCCGGCCTTGAGTGCCCGGCTGATGTGGTCGCCACACGCCCCATTCCCCGCGCGGACGACAGCGGTGAGGACACGAAGGGCGCCGAGGCGCAGCTGCCACGTAAAGTCCGCCCCAGCGCCGCACGCGTCGTCCTCGTAGTAGTCGTCCTCGTAGTAATCGTCCGCGTACGCATCGACAGCGGCGGCATCGCCGCAGTAATTGGGATCGAAGGTGGCGAGCTGCTCGCAGGTGCTGACGGCGGCCTCCATGCTCTGGGCGTCCACCTCGCTGGGGCAGCTCCTCAGCGCCAGGAGAAGGAACCGCAGCGCCGCGTCTGTGGCGCCCGGTGCCGCCTCGTAGGTGTCCTTGGCACTCTTCAGTGTGGCCAGGAACTGCTTGGTGAGGGGGCCGACGTACCCCCGCATGCGCTCCGGGTCACTGCGCAGCAGCCCCTCGCACAACGGGTGGAGGGCCGGCGCGTCGCCAGCTGCCCCGGCGTTCGTGGCACCGACAATGTACTCGTGGACTTCTGCAAGTGCGCTACTCGGCGCGTACGGGGCCAGCGCGGCGCAGCACGCTACGGCATCGTTGCACAGCTCGGGACAGGCGCGTGCGATGCTCAAACTGCAGGAGAACAGCTTGGAGACACAGAAGCCGCCCAGGGCCCTCCCGTACAGGGGGATGAGCGTGTTCAGGGTGGCGTAGATCGCATCGCGGCACGGAACCGCCGGGGAGCAGGCGAGGGCTTCGGCGCACGTCTCGCAGTACCGCTCCGCGACTGGGATGCGCAACTGCCAATATGTCACGTCGCGCTGCGCCACCGCAGCGACCGCCGACACGGAACCCTTGAGGATGAGCACGCACAGGTCCTGGAGGGTCGAATACTCAGCGCGGAGGTGCGGGGCGGCGGGAACGGCGGTGGCGCACTTAAGGAGGTACAGCAAGATGGTGATCTGCTGTTCAGCGGTGCACACACCAGTGAGCGCGGGCACAGCTCTGAACGCCTCCTGGCGCACCTCCTCGCTCTTCTCCTCGAGGGAAAGGCACGCCAACGCCCTCTCGACCACAGTAGTGTCAAAAGCAACGTCCCCGCCGGCGCTGGCGCTCCGGGTCAAGTCGAAGAGAGCCATCACCCGCAGATCATTGTCGACATGATTGATGTGCTCCAGGAAGCGCGCCTGGTTGAAGTCACCCATGGTGTCCTGGGACATTGATGAAGCCTCCTCTTTCGGAGTGAGGTCGTGTGGTGTGGATTTCTCTTCCCACTACTCTTCTCTTGCTTTGTTTTTTTTCTTTTTTGTTGTTGAGAAAAAAAAAATTAGGGCAAAGAGGGTAGCGGTTCTACAATGCCCGCAAGGTAGGAGGGAATTTCCACTGGGGCTGCCGTCTCAGAATATAGAGGAGTGTGAAGGGAATATAGCGGGGTGCCCTGCGTTCCCTATCGTTGGCTAACCTATCCTCTCGTGCTGTTGTGCTTTTACACGGGCGAGTACTGTGATAAGTGTGATATAGATAAGGCGCTATAGCTGCTATCTACAATAACAGTGAATGGCAGAAGCTGGGGAGAAAGAA
The DNA here is from genome assembly GCA_000482205.1 of Herpetomonas muscarum. Taxonomy (NCBI): domain Eukaryota; phylum Euglenozoa; class Kinetoplastea; order Trypanosomatida; family Trypanosomatidae; genus Herpetomonas; species Herpetomonas muscarum. The sequence goes on from AUXJ01000682.1 coordinate 6,444, forward strand.
AGGGGCTGTAGACGATGGGAGCCGCACAACCGAGGCGTCGGGTGACCATGGCATACCATGCGTGCGCGCCACACAGCGCACAGCACGCCGCGCCAGCAACGCCCACAAACAGGGGAGCAACGGTCACAGAGAGGCAGTGGCCCCCAGCGTTCCACTGTAACTTGGTGCATGTTTGCCAGAAATACCATGGGAGAAGGGGGCGGGGGGAACATTTTTTTTTGTTTCGTGTAGCGGTAAGGAGTCACAGCGGTTTCCTGATACCGCTCAAATAGCTTGGACAGCATGACTGTCACAAACGACTATCGAGAAAGGAAAACATCGTATGAAAAGAATTTTTATAGAAGAAGAACGGAATCGAGAACGGCCTTAAGTGAAACCTCCCAGAGAGAAAAAAGGGAAAAAGAAGAAGCGAAATAAAAAAAGCGAAAAGGAAACTTCGACACGGAGAGTCGGTGGGCTTAAGGCAAACCAGGCAGTAACTGCATACGAGCCTGGCACCTTGGCGGCAAAGTGGTGAGAAAGAGAGAAAAAAAGGTGAAGGTCACGGGCATCCGAAAACATCGACAGTGATTGCTCTCTACTGTCGTGCAGACGGCGTGGTGAAATACTATTCGCCTACGTCATCTTCGGCACCACGTGTTTTCGCAGAAAAGAATTGTAACGTGTATGTGTGATTTTTTTTTTCCTTCAGAGGGGCATTGCCTCTTCGAAAAAGAGCGGGGAGAAAAACAAAAGTGAGAAAAGCTGGCTGAACAATATAAAGTGATTTTTCTTGTATTTTGACTCTGTCTGCCGTAAGCAAGTACTATCGTTAAACTTTGAGAGACGCTCTTCTTGTGTGTTGCAAATGCGAAGCATATTCACACAATAATAAAATTGGCGTAACGCGGAATACAGTTCAGAATATATGCTCTTTTCACCTCGTAGGCAAAATGGTGTGCTGCCTCCACGAGTGGAGGCGCTCCGCAAGCGAGGGAGGGGAGGGGGGAGGGAGGGGGGAGGGGGTGGAAGCGAAAAGAATTTGCGTTTTCGTCTGTGTATCTCGCTATGCGCGTGTGCGTATGTGTGAATGTGCTGTCAGCACGCGCGCATACATTTTGATGGCCACGCCAGTAATTGGGGGATGTTTAGAGGCGATGGACTTTTCGCTACTAGGTTGAAAACCAGCCGCTAGTGCTACTGAAGTGGAAGTGACTGTGAGTAGTGGTAGTAGAAAGAGGAACGGTAAATAATCGCTTGCCACGGAGTGCTCAGTAATTTAAAAAAAAAAAGAGAAATACCGTCGGTATATTCGTGCGCTGAAGAGAGAGACGTGAAGAGGCTGAAAGTAGGGTGTACTTCTCCAGTACAACTCGTCACCAGCTGCTCCTGGCTTGTCTCATCGGGGAGGCATGGAATAAGAGAGAGGAAGGGGTATAAAAAAAAAACATGTGTATATCAGTGATGATGAGAAAGACAGAATAGAAAGAAACGTTTTCATGGCGGTCATTGAAAGCAAGACTGTTGAGGAAAGAACTTCACTGCGGACAAGGGCGGATCACTCTACACAGGACTGCACCGCCCTTCTTGAGCGTCCGGCTGTATCACTTACTTCTGGCGCTCCTCGAGGGAGGCAACCATCTTCTCAGCGCACAGGGGGATCGGGGTACCAGGGCCGAAGATGTGCTTCACGCCAGCCTTGTACAGCTCGTCGTAGTCATCCGGCGGAATAACGCCCCCGGCGGTGACCATGATATCGTTGGCGCCGAGCGCCGCGAGCTCCTTGATGAGCGCCGGGATCAGCGTGCGGTGGCCAGCGGCCAGGGAGCTAGCGCCGACAATGTGCACATCGTTCTCCACGGCGTGCTGCGCAACTTCCTGCGGGGTCTGGAACAGCGGACCGATATCCACGACGAAGCCCAGGTCGGCGAGGCCGGTGGCAACAACCTTGGCGCCGCGGTCGTGGCCATCCTGACCCATCTTGGCGACCATGATACGCGGGCGGCGACCCTCCTTCTGCGTGAAACGCTCAATGCGCTCCTTCACCTCAGTGATCTGCTTCTGCTCCTCCTTGCTGCCCTCCTGGAGGTAGGCGTTGAAGTACACGCCCTGGACGACCTGGTTCTTCGCCACGTAGCGGCCGTACACCTCCTCCATGGCAAACGTAATCTCACCAAGAGAAGCGCGAGCACGGGCTGCCTCAATGGCAACTTCCAGGATGTTCTGCTTCTCGTCCTTGCAGGCCTCGGTGAGCTTCGCGAGACAGACCTTCACCTTCTCGTTGTCGCGCTCGGCCTTCAGCTTCTCCAGGCCCTTAATCTGGCCCTGGCGCACCTTCTCGTTGTCGATACGGAGCGTCTCCACACGCTGGTCATCCGGGTTAATGTACTTGTTCACGCCCACAATAACCTCGGCACCAGAGTCGATGCCAGCCTGGCGGCGGGCAGCGCTCTCCTCGACCTTCAGCTTGGGGAAGCCCTCCTCAATGCACTTGGTCATACCGCCCTTGGCCTCCACGTCGGCAATGATGGCGCCTGCCTTCTCGATCATCTCCTTCGTAAGAGCCTCCATCATGTAGGAGCCACCCCACGGGTCGGCAACCTTGCAGATGCCCGTCTCCTCCTGAATCACAATCTGCGTGTTACGCGCGATACGGGAACTCTGCTTGGAGGGGAGAGCCACGGCCTCATCGTAGGCGTTCGTGTGCAGGGACTGCACGCCTCCCATGACAGCAGCCATGGCCTCAACCGTGGTGCGGATAATGTTGTTCTGCATATCCTGCTCCGTGAGAGACCACCCAGACGTCTGGGAATGGGTACGGAGAAGCAGACTCTTCGGGTTCTTGGGGTTGAACTTCTCCTTCACGAGGGTGGCCCACAGCGTCCTGGCAGCACGCAGCTTCGCAATCTCGCAGTAGAAGTTCATGCCGATACCAAAGAAGAAGGACAGACGGGGAGCCACGTCGTCGACCGTGAGGCCACGGCTTTCGGCGCAGCGAATGTACTCCAGACCGTCGGCGATGGTGAACGCCAGCTCGAGGGACCCATCCGCACCGGCCTCCTGAATATGGTAGCCAGAAATGGAAATGCTGTTGAACTTGGGCTGGTACTTGTTGAGGTAGGCCATAATGTCACCAATGATGCGCATCGACGGCTTCGGGGGGAAAATGTAGGTGTTACGCACCATGAACTCCTTGAGGATATCGTTCTGAATGGTACCGCGCAGCTTCTCCTGCGACACGCCACTCTCCTCGGCAGCGACAGCGAAGAAGGCAAGAACGGGGATGACAGCACCATTCATGGTCATGGAAACACTGACCTTGTCGAGCGGGATCCCGCTGAACAGCACCTTCATGTCCTCCACGGAGTCCACGGCAACACCGGCCATACCCACATCACCGGTGACGCGGGGGTGGTCAGAGTCGTAGCCACGGTGGGTAGCAAGATCGAAGGCGACGGACAGACCCTGCTGACCGTTCTTCAGAGCCTGGCGGTAGAAGTTGTTCGACTCCTCGGCAGTAGAAAAACCGGCGTACTGACGAATAGTCCACGGACGGCCAGTGTACATAGTAGCGTGGACACCACGCGTGTAAGGAAACTCACCCGGGAGGGCAGGGCCAGATCCATCCTCGGAAATGTACAGGGGCTTGATGTCGAACCCGTTGATGGAGTGAACCACGAGCGTCTCAGGGTCGCGCTTGATCTCCTTCTTGGCCTTCGCCTTCCACGACTCGGGGAGGGCCAAAGTAAGCAGAGCGCAGCTGCGACGCATCATTTTCGGAAAAGGTTCTTCCTACGAGGGAAGTGTTTGCAAAGAAAAAAGAAGAAAGTAGGGAGTTAGTTGCTATTTTTGTGTTTTTTGTTGTGGTAGTATTATATAGCTAAGGAAAAACTACTGAGCGAAGAGCACAGACTATCAGATGAGAGTTAGACGTAAGGGAAAAGGGAAACAGAAAATTAATTGAAATGTTGTCTGTTACATCCCGCCATCGTGAGTAACTACGACACAATTTTCGGCGCAATATTTGATTGCCCATATTACAGTCAAAAATACGTTACACCAGTTTTTACTATGGAGTGCGCAACTCTTGAGGCTGCTCCGCAAACATAGCATGTATATAAGAGGCAGACGACAAGAAGTGAGCAATGGGTGCTAATCGTGCAATTGATATTAGCTGCGAGAAGGGATGTCCCTTCAAATGTGACATAGTATGCCTCCAGAGTCTGCGGAAAAAATAATTCGACGCCAGCTTCCCTTTCTCTCTCTCTTTCTCCCTTTATCTCAGTTAGGGCATTGTGGTCAACTGCAAAATATTAAATCTTCCAGACAAACTACCGGAATCATGGGGTTTTTAAGCGGATTAACAGGGGATGGGTTCTACCACCGATACCTTCGAAACCAGCAATGAATACCATGGAAGAAGCGCATCCGACCATTCTCACTGGCTAAACTCCTTATGGGAATAGACATCCCCACACTGCCGACCTCTTCGCTTGAACAATATCCTGCAGCCACCATTTTGAGTACTGGGGATTTCGCAAGCCCGGTATAATACCACTGGCGGCACTGTCCTTGGCCAGAGAGGAAAAGTTCTTGATACAACGGCATCGAAGAGAATCACAACTACGTAACAATCCTTCCAGACGATGTAATTGCTCTGACACAATGGAAAGAGTGGCATGCTCGATCCTTACATACGATACAGCCGCAGGTATATACGTGCACGAGAACGTTTCCGGCGTGGATGGGGCGGCATGCACGCCACACTACCCCTACCCCCATTTGACAAACAACTGCCGTAGTGTGCATAGAAATGAGTTCATGGCCCCTGATCCGAATTTTCCGTGGGCACACGCACAGAACTAACACTCGCGTCCCCCTCTGCGTGCGTGTATATGTATGTATTGGTGTGTGTGTGCGTGTGAACGTGTGATGTGGTCATCCTTCTGCACGCATCCGTGAGAACCGTTTATTTACACGAGTGTGGATATCTTAGAACGTCATATATATGTGGTGACTAGATTCACCACAGACTGTACGTCTCAAGGGAGGTTCTGCGTGGCAGTAAACATCAAGGGCAGCGGTAAAATAACAAAGAAGACGGCACATTATTTCTGCCCTGTACAAATAAGTTGGTCTGCTCAGTTAGAAAACAAGAGAGTTCCTGACGTAAAACAGACGCTGTGCAGTCGAATATGAAAAAGCAGCCCACCTTCCTCTGAACCTCCGCGTTGTCATTGCCCGCGTGACACGGAAGCTTGGCTGACCTGTGCAAAATGACCGCGTATACGTGCTCTCCCTGTGACACGCCTTAATTTGAATTTAAGGCCGATGTCATTCTGTCTTCGGATAACAATACGCGCAACTGTACACGATGTTGTACACAGCGGGGACTCACATATGCGCAGATCTAGCACAGTAGGATAATAACCCCGAAGAACGAGCATAGTCGCCTGTAACTCTAACAAGGCCAAGGAAACCATTATCGGTGCCGTCCTGGTCCAACGATGAAAGGGTAAGATTGCACGTCACGTAGCAACTCAGGACCTGAGGTCGGCTGATAGGCGAGAAAATGACCAGCCTAACTTCTTTGCAACGACAGCATACCAGAGGGGGGAAGGTGTCGAATGGTCACAAAAACGTGTCTGTCCCTCTTGGGGGTACCACTACCACCCACTCCGCAATATGTCACAAGAGAAAATAGTTGACTCACCCCCTCTAAAGATTGGGCCAGAGAACGCACGCCTGACAAATGAGAAATTTTACTAACACCATAGCAGCTACAAGTATGTGATAATAAACCACGAGGATACATAATTGGTGTGATATAGTAACAGAGCAGAAAAGTGTAGAACAATAACGGACTGTGCATTCGGAAGCGCTGGTAAAATATCATGAGAAAGACACGGGCGAAGTGGAGAGAAAATGAACCCGTTGACTGTATACCAAAGGCGTCTTCTCCAAATATCCACGTTGAAAACAAGACACATATGTTGCCACAAAACGCCACTTCCCTCGATGACACCGTCAGCATGAGCACGAGAACATGAGCGTGACTAGCATTGTTTCTACACCATAAGCGTCGGAGAAAAAAAACGGTCTGTGTGAGGGGACCCAGAGGGGAGCTGGCGCGCCGACATACTGCCACTCACGCAACCGAGAGAAGCACCTGACCTGCCCATCCTTCACAGTCGGGGTTGGGGGAAGGCTGTCTAATGGCTA
>AUXJ01000690.1:0-14576 GCA_000482205.1 Herpetomonas muscarum
TTCCTGAAACGCTTCGTGTAGCGAGTTCTGTTTCCTTTTTTTATTTGTGTTCCCCTTCTATCCCCCTTTCTTCGTTTTTTTTTCGTGCTCTAGCATTTTTCTGTTTGTTTCCAAGTGCTATTCTTCGATGCGTACTGCAGTGTATATCTTGTAATCACATACACCACAGACAGCGCACTAGAAGTATGAAAAAAAAACACAAAATTTCGACATACCGTGGTAATAGGACATATATACAAGATACACAATGTATGTTTTCGTCCTGCGACGGATTGCTACCCATTGGTTCTTGCATCCAAAGCAATGCGTGGAGTGCAGCAGAGTGGCCGCTCAGTTGGGTTTCCATGACTCTTCCCTTGCGTTCCTGCAATGGCAACGTACCAATGCTACCTCATGTTCTTAAAATGTTCTTGTGACTTTCGTTTACCCTCCGCCGTACCTCCCGCGTCCCCCCTTTCGTGTACCTTATCATCACGGCATTGTCTGCCACACCACGAACGCATAATTCCCTTCTGTAGCAATAGTTTCAAGTCACCTGTCATTGGCGTCTATTTACTCTTTGTGTTCTTAGTTGTTCTTATCCCCCCCCCCCCTCTTCACGCATAGGTACTGTCATTTAAAAGAAAAGGAAAGGAAACAAGAAGAACAACAGTTTTCATAACACCTCGGTGATCGATAAAAGGTACGCTTTTCTTTCTCTGTTTTCTATACACACATTCTCCGCTTTACCGCTATTCACATTTCCTAGTTACTTATTTCCCAGGCAAATCTATACGAAAAAAAGAGATAAACACATCAGCTGCGGGGAAAAGGATATAGAGCAATCATCTATACTCTCATATACTGCTCCTCCTCGGTCTATCGTTTTTTCCTCGGCCGGGCGCTACAAGAGACATGTCCTCTGGTCAATTTCACTACGGCGACCAGGCCAGCGGGCAGGACGAGGACGGGCACGACGAGCACATGGACGTGCCGCCGACGCAGCGGGCGGTGCTGTCGTCTAGCGCCGTCCCCACAAGCTCCGCGATATGGCGCACCCCGCAAGACGCCGGCGAGTCGCCGTACAGCAACAACAACAACAACAACGGTGGGCATCAGTACGGCTCCTCGCTGCCAGCCTCCACCACCGCATCGGGAGAGCCGTCGCTGCCGCGGCCCTCGGCACCACCGCCCGCGTCGTCGGAGGGGGCGGGTCAGCCCTTCTCGATTGGGGTGGGAAGCCGTCACGGGGCCGGGGCCGCCACTGACGACACAGCGCACCGCCAGGAGCCCACCGCGCCGGCGAGCACCGGCACCGCGACCACCGCCTTCACCACCAACGCTTCCTCACCGTCGCCGTCAATGAATGCGCAGCAGCAGCAGCAGCCTGAGTGGGTCGTCCAGTCGCAGCCGTCGTCCGGGGCCGCCCGGGACCGCGACGGCGTCGCGCCAGCGGCGGGGGTGGAGGGGGCTCACCAGGATCTTGCTGCGTCCCCGGCGCCGACCACACCGCCTACCCCGCCACCGACTTTTCTCCCCGTCGAGAAGCCGCAGGCACAATACAGCAACGGCTACAGCGGCAACGGTCACACTAGCAATACGAATCCCACCAGTAATAATAACGGCACCATTGGCGTCGCGGGTGGCTTTACAGACCTCGCCGTGGTGGCCTCCGGCGCGGGGCGCGATGGGTCCGCACTCGGTTCGGGTCACGACGCAAGCCCTCCCTTTCAACAGCAGCCGCAGGTGGTGGGTGGCTTTTCCCCGTCCCAGGGGCCAACCACCAGCGCCTCAGGGAGGCAGTATCAAATGGAGGGCGCCGGCTACAGCGGTACTTCGCCGCACGGGACGGGCCCGGCCGCGGAGGGGCCGGGCAGCAGCCAGTCCACGACGGTGCGGCGGTTTGTCACTGGCGGGTCGACGGTGGTGGTGGACGCGGATGGGTACATCAACGTCGACGACATCCCGGTCCGGCTATCCACGATGGGCCGGCGGGACCGGCCGTGGCACTACAGCCTCTGCCGCTGCTGTGCCGACTGCGACTCGTGCCTGGAGGCGTGGTGCTGCATGCCGTGCCAGGTTAGCCGCCAGTGCAATGTCTTTCTTGAGGACAAGGCGGAGATCCACTGGCCATTCTGCCTGCTGGTCTGCTGCACGGACGCGTGCACGGGGTACACGCTCGTGTCGTGTCTGTTTGTCGGCCAGGCGCGCAGGATGGCACGGGAGCGGTACGGCATCGCCGGCTCTGGCATTCAGGACTGCTGCGCAGCCTACTGCTGCCGCTCCTGCACACTGCAGCAGGTGCTACTCGAAATGACAATCATGAACGACTTCCCCGGGGCGACGTGCTACCAGCCGGTGCCATTCGCGCCACCCATCACAGAGGTGGAGATGCGGTGATCTCAAGGACAGAAATCATGGTTGGCGGCAAACGGGAGAGGAAAAAAAAAGTCTGACCGTGGGCGGGAGAGTGCGGTGGGTGGGAAGCCGACAAGCAGCGATATAGTTGTGAAGCATCGCTGCGACGCGTGTATGTTGACGCGCTGCTCTGTAGTGGTTCCTCTCTCCTCCCCCCTCTCCCCTCTCGATCTCCCTCTCCCTCTCCCGCCGCTCCTTCTCTACTCTGTTGTGTGAGGTGATGGGGTTCTGCGCACAAGAGATATATATGTATATATTTTTATATACATTTATACGTACAAGTCATCGATCCTCAGTTTGCTCCAATCCCTATGATCATTTAACGTTCCCTGTTGTTGTTGCTGAGTTCGCACCTGCACGCATGGCCGAAAAAAAAAGAGGGTAGCTGCTATTGGGGAGGGATGAGGCCTGTGTGCATTACAGTAGAAAAAAAAGAGGTGTCCTGCCTCAATCTAGCACACGTCGTCGTCCCCCTCCCCGCGCTTCCCCGCCACCTAACCTGCTTTCCGGCCCCCCTTTGTTTTTCCTATTATCTATACTATGTGACAGAACTGTATACCATTTTTCTTTTTATTCTTCCTGTCGTCTCGGACGGATTCATATACATACGGCGGTGCGTTTTTGTGCTGATGATGCACATTTGTATGCTCCTTTGTTATACAAAATTTTTCTGCTGTCTTCGGTCCCCCCCCCCTCTCTATTCGACCTCTTAGCTCAGTTGCTTCTGTCATCTGACATTTTCTTTTCTCCCATCCCACTTGCTATGCTAAACGATATGCTCCTTTTGATTTTTATTATTATTTTCATCTTTTCCACCCGTGGTGAATCTGTCAATATCCACGCTATACTTGTCACTGGCACTGTGAGTCCGTCCTCAATGATTCGCCATGCAAAGGGAAGTGGGTGAATGTGTTGCTCCTGCTTGTCCTGTGTTTGCTACCCTTTTGACTTGCCCCCCCCCCCCCCCTCCTTTCCAACTGACACGCGCATATATGCAAACGATCCCCCACCTCAGCCACACCACCTTTTTTTCATGTACTGGCAAGTGCGCTTATTTTGTGGCGCAACGCTCCGCCCCGTGCCCCGTCGTGATGGCTGTTGAACGCATTAAAGCAAGACCTGCGGAAGGAAACGCCATTTCCATGGTACTGTAAGAAGGACAGTGGTGAGTGGGGAGACGCCGTATGTTCTTCCTTCTAAAGCGGGGTTAATATATATATATATATATATATATTTATCTAGTATACACCCATATAGTGGTGGTGGCAGCACACAACAAAAGTATAGTTACACTCTACTGACGCAAAGACTAACGGAACGAAAAGTAAACAAAAAATACAATTTTGTTCTGCCCAAGAACCATCGGTTGGGCTATTCCCTGATACAGACTCATACACGCACACTCACGCTCGTGTTTTTTTTTTTCGTTTTGTCAATATCAGCACCCATGTGTTCCTGTCTCCCCCCCCCCCCTCCACACTTCTCATCGATTGATCCATCACCAAAAGGTCTTCGGCATTTTATCTGTTCCTATTTTGTGTGTTACGCACTGACACTTCTGCTATTCTTTGTGGTTGTCGTCGCTTCCCGTTGTAATCGCCCAGCGTATATCCGTTTGCCCATATTTAGCCTATTATTAAAGAAGAGCGTGTGAAGAGTGGAAAAAAAAGAACAGCACCGCCTGCGGAGTGCTTCGTTTGACGTTTTTATTTCAAACTAATTTCCTTCTATATCCTCACAACGCGAAGTATAGTGGTGACTAGGTATGGAGAGGGAAGGATTAAAGGTGAAAATTCATTGGGGAGCACCTCCCTCGCACGAAATACCTTGAAAATATATAGATGCATGTTTCCGCCTACGTTCAATAGCTATCCCAAATGCTTTCCCTGTCCCCCCCCCCCCTCCTTTTCTCATTTGTACCATAGGCATACACGATCTTTCAACTCTTCTTCTTCAAGAAAGAGGCCGCTCCTGCGAGCTGAGCCGGGGAAAGGAAACTAAAAGTGCGACAGGCCTTTGTGCCGGTTGACGATGCTCAGAGGTGCCCGCCGCTGCTGTCTTCACCCGTCGTCACTACCATGTGCCAGCCCTCTTCCACTGTTGCTGCTGCCGTTGCGCACCCCTTTGAGGCACCGCAGTGGCAGCGATCACACCGGGGCGGTAAGTGCGCCATCCCCCGACGCGCGGGTGCCGTCCTACATGGCGGCGCTGCAGCAACGCTCGAAGGACTTTGGCGAGACGGGGTCCCCATACCCCGTGACCACGGCAGCGCGCAGGCGGTGGGCAGACGACGAGGCGGACGAGGTGCGTGAGCGAGCCAAGAGTCCCCACTACGCTCGCCTCATCACCGAGTACCGACGCGATCTGGCGCGACGGCGTCAGGCGGCGACGGCGACGACGCGTCCTCGTCGGCCGATCCTAACGGTGGGTGGGGCGGAGCCGCCCACGTCGCTGTCGTGGGTGATCGAGCGCCATCTCCGGCCCACTCACGCGACCGGGGACACTGATCGGGTGAGGGGAAGTGGCGGTGCTGACTGGCGATGGATGCGGCAGCAGCCCCTGCCGATGGTGTACCTGCACGGGGGGATCGCACGGCTGTTATCTACAACACCAGCTGCGCGCACCACCGACCGCCAAGACCCCACACCAGCAAATCAGCGCGTCGCTGAAAAGGACAGCACCAAACAACTGAAGCCTCGGAGTCGCAGCAGCAGGAGGCGTCGCGGTGCTTCCACTGCAGGTGGGCCGCCGGCGCAGCACGCAGCGGTGGAAGTGGGTAGCGCCGGCTACGTGGAGGTCTCGGAGGCCTTTGCCCAGCGGTTTCGCCGAGCGACGACGACAGAGCAGGAGAGGATGTGGGCAGAGCTACAGGCAGCGCGGGCGGCGCAGGTGCAGCAGAAGATGAAGAAGAGCAACCCGAAAGCGTCACGCCGATCTGTTGCAGCCACGGCGACGGCGACTCGGCAGACGCGGCCGCTATTTTACTGGCGTGTGTCGGAGGGGTCGGCACGACAGTCACAGGATGGTAAGGCGGCCCCCTCGCAAACGGAGCCGGTGCATGAGGTGGACGCTGACGATCATTCCGCTGCTGCTGCATCTCTGCCCTTATACGCTACACTCGTGCGCATGCTGCCTAGTCGGACTGGAAGCATGAGCGGCAATGACACCAATGGGGTTCTTGAAGAGGGGAGCATGGACGATGACAGCGCTGCTGCGAGCACAGAGGAGGAGGAGGAGGTGGCCCTCAGTGCCGCGTCCCCATACTGGATACCGGCTGCGCTGCTGCACTATTTGCCGTACTTTCCCCTCCCGAGCTCTCTCGCCTTGACAGTGCTTTCGTCGTCGCCTGGCACTACCGGCGCCACCATAGCCTCAGGGTTCAACCACGGTCACTCTGCCGACACATGGCTGGGCGACTGGATTCCCCCCAACAACACAGCTGTCTTCCCCTCCTACACCGGTGGGGAGGACGGCAGCATGATAGCCGCGTGGTCCGATTCCTCGCTGCTTCACGGCATTCCAGAGAGAGCGCTGTCGGCGATGCGGCGTCGGTGGGCTACATTTTGGTCCTCCCGCGAGGACCCCACTGCCTTCCTGCAGAAACCGTATTTCTTCCCGGTGGAGGCCTTTCCCTTTTTGGACCACACTGCCCGTGACCGTCTGCGCTGCTCCTCGCCGTCCTTCTTCCGCCACAAGCTGATGCACCTGCCCGTTGATGAGCAGCACAAAACCCACCTCCAGTACCTGCAGCAGACAGTAGCCAGTCGTGACGGCGGCGGTGGTGGCGGCAACGGGTCGCTCAGCCGCGCTGGCTCGTACCCGGTGGGGGCAGCGAATTTACCCTTGCCCCAATCACAGCCGTCACCGGTTGCTATGGCCACTTCCGCTGCGATGCGGATGAATGGAGCCGGCGTGTCGTGGCAGCACACTGTCCGCTGTGCGGGTCAGCTGCACCTCAACGCCGACGCCATCCCTCTAATCGCTGCGATGGTCGATACACAATTCTGCACGCGCCACGCCGTCCCACTCGACGAGTGTGGCAACGTCTTCTTCGCCGCGATCCCCTTCGTGCGGCAGGAGATGCAGCGGAACCTGCGCCCTGAAGGACGTGTGCTCCGCATAATCGGCGCCACATTCTCTAAGCAACAGTGTGGGAGCGGCTTCGGTGATGACAACCGATCCGTTGACTGGACGGAGGATGGGGCAGCAGTGACGGTCGCTGACTCGCTCGTTGACGACGACATCGACACCAGCGAAAGCAACCTCGGCTACGGCCTCTCGCCGCAGGACGGGACGCACAAGACCCCACTCTACATGGACCTTAAAAGGGCGCAGCAGTTGGTGGAGAGGGTGCGGCAGGAGCAGCCGCCACACCACCACCCCAACGGCGGCTCAGCCCAGCCGTGGGTGGACAGGGTGCGGGCAGAGTCGTCCGACGCGGCGAAGAAGGGCCTATCCCTCTCGGGGATAAGGGGTGCGCAGGCCGGCGCGCTCAAGGGTTTTCTTAACGCCTGCGGGTTTGTGTGGTCCTCCCCGTATTGGGTAGATGTGGCGACGATGGAGGAGCGCTGGGGCCTCACCCCCCTCCCAATGGCGCGGGCCATCTCCGTGGGAGGGCGGCTTTACGTGAACGCGGAACAGACCCTCGACGCCTCGCGCTTCACCGCCCGCACCTGCGCCCCGAAGCGCATCCACCAGGTGTTGTGTAGGGAGGGCCTCGTGCACTGCAGCTGGCGGGAGTCGGCGCGGCTGCGCGGCATCCTCGCGCGACAGCTCCAGACTCCAGGACAAAAGAATGGGTGGAACAGCAGCTTCGGCGCAACCGTGACTGACAACGCGCAGTACCCGTCGACACAATCGGGGCTTGGGGCGTTTCCTCCGCGCAGCAGCACCTCTCCCGATGCGGCGACTCGGCAGACCAAGACTCACGCCGACCTCCTCCTCGAAGCGGAGGAGATGCGCCAGACAACGAACTTGTGGATTTCTACAGACGTCGTGGCTCTTGCGCAGTGGACTGTCATTCCCGAGACGGCGCGGATGGTGCGCATCCCACGATCGCAGGTGTTTCCCACCGCCACGGAGGCGATGTCTGTCGCCGGCGACGCGGCGATCGTCACGACTGCTCTTGACGCCGCGGAAAAGGCGGCAGAGTGCGCGCGCACTGAGGGAGAGGATGCGGCGCTCACGGCTGAGGCAGACTACATCATCTGCGTGTGCGCGGAGGACATCGCCGATGCCCATCGCGAGGAGCTGGTGCACGTGCTCTCCTACGCACCGCAGGTATGCTATGATAAGGTGGACACCACCCTCACCCCTGGCGACGCCGGCTACGCAGAGTGGCACTACGCCCAGCAGCTCGCCGATGAGGAGGCGCAGCAGCAGCAGCAGGCGGCCAACACGCCAACCGAAGATCCGACCACGAGTGGGGCGCATCTGCCTCCCCTCCCAAGTGCATCGTCGCCGTCGCCTTCACCTGTCGGCAGCTTTTCTATCCAGAGCCAGGCTGACCTGCTGCACCGTGAGGCCGTTGCACAGAAAATCGCGCGTCGTCGTCGTCGGTCCTGCAAAATCACAATGGCGTCGCGGTTCGAGCTGGCCTTTGCCTCCCTCGCGATGCAAAGGAGTGGAGTGCAGCGGAGCGAGGAGGTGGTCTGCTCGTCTGAGCAGGCACCCGTCCCTCCCCCCGCCGCACACAGAGAGGACGAGGGCGAGAAGGACGACAGGGATTTGTGGGTGTCGCTCGAGCTGCTCGAAAGGGAGCCAGCACTGCGGCTGCGATCCGCAGCAAACAGCAGCCACGAGGAGCCATCAGGCGGAAGATCCGAGCAGCGCACAACGGCCTCAGCTGCAACAACAGATCCATCGGCGGTGGCGTCATCGCCCATTTCGGTGTACGAGGTGGAGCTGTTGTATCCTCGACGGGACTCGCTGGGGTTGTCAATGGTACGTCAACATCCTCTCGTCGACGACAACAACAACAGCAGCAGCAGCAGCACTCTCGCTCTTATTCACCATACGGACATCCAGTGGCCTGATGGGCTCAAGTCCGTAAACTTAAACTCTCGGGACAGTGATTTCTGGCTGCGTTCATCCCTCTGAAGCGCCCTCGAGGGAATACAAATGTGCCATCACTGACATCGAGGTTCACCCACCCACGTTAGGGCGTTGGGCCGCTGTTTTTCCAGCCAACGCTGCCACTCAACAGAAATATTTTTTATTGCCCACTTCCTTTTGTTTGCAACAGACGAAAGAAGCTTATTCTTTACAGACTTATCCCCCTTTTAGTTTCCTGCTTTTTTTAATTTTGCTGCTTTTATATGCCTCTTGTCCCTATCGGTAGACCACTATCTGGCACCTTTGTTTCCTTTTCCCCCCATGCTCTCGCTCCGATCTTTTCGGTATTTCCTTTCACTATTTTTGAATGACAGAGTTAGCTTCACTGATGTGTTCGCTGACACCGCGATAGTTCACAACTTTAAAAAGAAAAGATAATTATGTGCACAAAGTATATACTTATGCGCTTGGCGATGTACGTGAATCATATCTTGATCAAACCGGTGATTGGCAACCGTAGAGAGGTCCAGTGGCAGTAATTACTTCTATGTTACCCCCCCCCCTCCCTCCGGCTATTCGGTAGGACCTGTGGTCTCGTCCGCACCTGCCTGCTCCCCGCCCATTTTTCAATTCTAAATCATGCTTACATGACACACACAAACACCCTCCACCCCCTCCTACTCCTTTGTCTTCATTCATTCTCTGGTTAACACAACGTAGATAGTGCTGATCTGGTACACTGCATCTTCCATCAGTGTTCTTTTCTATTTTCCTCTTATTTTATAGCTGTCGTTCTCTCTCTCCCTCTATCTCTCTTCCTTTTATCTATCTCTTAGTCGCTGTACAAGCTCTCCAGCGTGGCTCTCTATAGTTTTTTTTATTGCTTCCGTTGCCTCCCTCTCTCCTTCCCTCGCCTGCTTTTCATCTTCACTGCTTCCTTTCTCTCTTTCTCTCTCTCATCGGCTCATTTCTTCGCATCTTTCATACGTATTTCGGTAATTATCCCCCCCCCCTCCGATCTTTACGTGTGAGCGCAAACCTAAGCGGTCAACATCTTTGTGCAGTCGTTCCCCCCATTTTCTACAACCGACAATCTTCCTTTCTGTGTGCGTGTTTTGTCTGTGTGTGTGTGTGTTTACTTAGTCTCCCCCCCCCCCCCCCCGACAGCTGTGGTGCTCGTACAGTGTGTCGGCGCAGGAACCGTCAACTTTCTCTCTGCTGCTGCTGTACACTCTACCAAACGCAATAGAGACGTTCCCGTCCTACGACTACACATCAAAGCATCCAAACACGCCACAAAAAAAAGAAACTGTTAAGACAAAAGGATACCTCTATCCAACAGGAAGTCCCCACGCCAGAACCACCGCCACAAGCAGAGGCCAATTTTTGAGCTATGTCCGACCAGCGTATCACAGTGTCCGTGCGTATTCGCCCACCGCTGGGAAAGGAGCGTTACGAGTCCCTCTGTGCGAGGAAAGCCGACGATGACCAGACAATCGTGATCAAGCCGGAGGAGAACGCCTCAAATATGGGCGAGGCGGTATCTTTCCAATTCGACAATGTGTTCGACGAGAATGACCAACAGCGGGATGTGTACACGGAGAGCGTGCAGGAACTGGTCGACCACGCCCTGTCCGGCTTCAACGCGACCGTCTTCACGTACGGCCAGACTGGCTCTGGTAAGACGTTCACCATCCTAGGCAACATGTCTCCCGATGGTTCGCTCGCGGAGGACTCGGGTATGTTCCTCCGCGTTTTTCACGACCTCTTCAGCTACAAGGAGACGGTAGGGAAGAAGATGCACATCATCATCACCCTCTCGGCGCTGGAGCTGTACGTTGACGACGTCATGGACCTGCTAGCGAACAAGAACAAGCTCAAGCTGCGGGAGACGCCAGAGGAGACGCTTACAATGGGGATCCGGACGGTGGAGGTGACGACCATGGCCGACGTCGTGCGCAACTTTGAGGTCGCAAACTCGTTCCGCTCCGTCACGGCGACAAAGATGAACGACGTCAGCTCGCGCAGCCACGCGCTCTTCTTCATCGACCTCCTACAGATCCCGGTGGAGGGCTGCCCCGATGCCCCGCCGCTGGACTCGCTTATTGGCGCGACCGGTTCACCCGTCGCGAACGCCGCGCCGGGGCTCGTGCGCTCTCGCATCGCCCTTGTCGACCTCGCCGGCAGCGAGCGCGTCAAGCGGTCTGGCGTGACTGGGCAGGGCATGACGGAGGCGCAGGCCATCAACAAGTCCCTGTCCACCCTCGGCACCGTCATCAATGCCATGTACATCCAGAGCCCGCACATCCCCTTCCGCGAATCCAAGCTGACGAAGCTGCTCAAGAACTCGCTTGTAGACACGACGTCGCGGCTGCTGCTGATTGGCCAGGTCGCGCCACCGACAATCAGTGCCCAGGAGTCGCTCAGCACGCTGCGCTTCTGCGACCGCGTCAAGGGGCTGCGGGCGGGCCAGGTGATGGGCTTCGCCGACCCCGAGGAGGAGGAGCGCTACCTTCAGTCGCTGCGACTCAACGAGGAGCTGACGGCGGAGATGCGCATCCTTGGCGCGGCCTATTACTACACCCCGTGCAACCTGCGCGCGCTCGCGGCGGAGAAGGGGACGTCCCCGGAGGCGGAGGGGCAGCGCCTCGCGCAGGAGCTGCAGGCATCCTCGGCCGACCTCGAGGCGCGCAAGGAGCAGGAGGCGCTGGCGAAGATGGAGCAGGAAGCAGCGGCGGAGCGGGACTCGGAGGTGGAGAAGTTTGTGCTGCACATGAACGCGCTGATTGAGGAGTACGAGACAGTGGCCGGGGCGGCGAAAAAGGAGAAGCGGGGGCTGAAGCGCCTCGCGGAGGAGCAGGACGCCGACTGCGAGGCAAAGGTGCAGGAGGCGAAGAGGGCAAAGAAGCAGCGCGTCAAGGCGGAGGAGCAGCGCGCAGAGCTGCAGGCGCAGGTGGACGCGCTACGCCAGCAGGAGTCGCAGGTCGGCGAGCAGCTTGCCAACGTCAACAATTTTGACGACGACGACGATGCCGACGCCAGCCCCTCTGCCGGGGGTGTACCAGGGGCATCTGCCGCAGACGATATGGGCGACAGCGCGATCACGGCGCCGATGGAGGAGGCCACGCATCGACTCGTGGAGTCCTTCCACGGGCACTGCAAGGAGATGAGCCAGCTCTTCTCCCTCTACACGACGCGCCTGAGTCAAACCGGCCGTCAACGCACCCTCGTGCGGCGGCAGAAGCTGCTGAGCTCCTCCCTGGTCACCGACGGCAGCCTCCTCTACGACATCATCGCCTTCCTCGTCGACCGCGCCGTCGACATTGCCGAGGGCGACCTCCCAATGAAGGCGCGCTGGGGCTGGCACGACGTTGACGGCCTCAGTCGCGAGCTCCTGAACGCAGACCAGCTGTACCCCCCGCTTATCGAGAACAAGGAGGAGAATGTGCTGAACCGCCACCTCGCCAAGGCCCGCATCCCGGGACGCGAGGAGCATCACAAGATCACCTTTCTCAGCTCCGACGAGAGCGATGACGAGAACTCCCACCACGCGGCCGTGACGCGGCAGCAGCGGCGGATTGTCGTCCGCAATGGCATGCAGGTTGAGCTGTCCAGCAGTGAGGACGACGGGTCCGGCACCAACGACGACGATGACGGCGCGAGCGATCACAGCAATGGGCACCCCAACGGCGGGGACGGGGCGAGCACGCCCATCCCAATGGCTGCCAACTGGCTGGGAGAGGCGGTGGAGGGGGACAGCGCCGCCCGCGACGACGAAGCTGCGGCCGCGGAAGAGGAGCGGCGCGCCCGGAAGGAGCGCAAGCACAAGCGTCGCGCTGCTGAGGCCGCGGCGCAGGCAGAGGCAGCGGCGGAGGGGCATAATGGGGACGTGATTGCCGACGACGAGCACGGCAACGCTGCCGCCGACGCGGCGCCTGCGAAGGAGCGTCGTAGGAGCCATCGGAAGGCTTCTTTACGGGCCGAGGAGGGCTTGGAGGGGTCGAGCGCGGAGGCGGCTGTCGAGGCCGCTGCTGGGGAGGAAGGCGACGGCGCCCACGAAGACAATGGCGACGCCCCCGCGGGGGAGGACGGGGAGCGGAAGAAGAAGAAGCGTAAGAGCAAGAAGGACCGGAGCCACGAGGCGGATACGAGCGCGGCGGTGGCTGAGGGTGTGGAGGTGGGAGAGGAGGAGGCTGCTGCTGCTGCTGCGGAGCACGACGGCGACGGTGACGCCGCGAGCGCCGAGGCGCAGGCCGCGGATGACCCAACTGTGGCCTACGGTCCCGACGGGGAGCTGCTGCCGCGGCCGCGGAAGCTGACCAAGGACGAGAGTGACCAGCTGTACATCATGAAGGTCTACGACTCGCCCAAGCTGATCCAGGATCTCCTCAAGTTTCTCCGGTGCGGGTCGGTGATGCTGAAGCACGGCCGCCACGGCAAGCCGCACGACCGCTTCTTCTGGATCAACATCACGAAGGGCAAGCGCGAGCTGCTGTGGCGGGAGCCGAACAATGAAAAGGCCTCCCCCTCCGTCATCAACCTCGACGACGTCAGCTACATCCAGCTCGGCTGCTTCTCGAAGGTCTTCAAGCGCAAGCCCATCTACCCGCACGACCCCAGCTTCTTCCGCTGCTTCACCATCGGCCTCAAGGGTGGTGGTCGCACCGTGGACTGTGTCGCTGCGACGATTCCCGACTACGAGGCGTGGGTGGTTGGGCTCTCGCACCTTGTCGCGATCGACCCCGCCTGGGGTGGCAAACTCGACGTCACCAAGGAGCCGGGCTACGAGCGCCTTAACTACTTTGAATCCGTCCTCTGCGAGCAAAACTATCTCTACCCCAGCAGTTACCTAGCCCTGAAGAAGACTGTGCAGCACATCGCGAAGCGCACGATGGAGGCGCTGGAGGAGGCCGGAAACGACAAGAGAAAGGCCTTCGCCGTCCTCGGCGGCATCCACCTCCCCGGCATCAACGACAAGGGTGCCGTCTACCTCACGAAGGGCGAGCTGCGCAACTTATGCCCCGAGCTGCGGATGGATATCTTCCGCACGACACACATCTGGCTCCACTTCCAGCAGACGAACCTCGTGTACGACGACTACTTCATCCCCGCCACGCCCTTCGGCGTCACACGCAGGGAGTAGGGAGAAAAAAAAGGTGGCGGTTATCGTCGTCGATCCCGATGGGAAATAGATCTTGGAGAAGAAGAAGCACGTACAGAAGCAAAGGAATATGTCTAGATGCTGGATTTTAAAAAAGGAACGGTGAGTTCTTCAACCCATGACGACACGTTGTAGTCCTACCTGTAACACACACACACACATCCCATGCTTCCCATCCCTTCTGCCATCTTCGTTGCCGTGTACCGTGGGTGCTTTCGTTTACCAGCACATGTACAGCCGGCAGCATACACGGACACACGCACACACACACTTTGATGATTGGGAGATGCAATGATGATATAACCAGTGAAAGGGGAGTGGGGTAATGACATTGAACTTTAGTGCACAGCGAAGGGAAGAAGAAGAGTGATGCGCCTCTTTTATGTGTGGTCGCTGCTTTTTTCTGGCAGTTTCTCTTGTTTTTCTTCCTCTCTGGTACATTTGGATCTCACAATGAGTCGTGTCGTTGAGCTGTGTTTTCGTGTTCAGTTTGCCTCTTCTCTATTGGTGCATATTTCATTGCGGCCCGCCCCCTCCCCTCTCTCGTTTTTCTGTTTATATCTAATATTTTTTCATGATCATATGACTCCTGTTGTCGTTTTTTCTTCATTGCTGTATTTTTCATGCCTTTTTTTACATTCCTTTTTTTTGCGCCTGTAGTCGTTTTCTAACTTTCTTTTGTTGTTGTTGTTGTCGCGGTCTCTTCTTGTGTTTCTTTTTTGGTCTTCATATTGTGTTCTAATACACACAGACAGCCGCCATAACTGCATTTTCCCTCACCGCTTCACGTCGTTGACAGGCGAGCACGTCCACTGGACACAACATTACACAGACACATACACATACCTGCACCTCGGCTTTACATTTTGTTTTTTACCACTTGTTTGATTTCCGTTCTAGTTTTTTGGTGGGCCTGTTTTCTTGAGTGCGCATCATTCCATGTCCATCTCCATATCTCTCTCTT